>PVHX01017294.1:0-40565 GCA_004024805.1 Geosciurus inauris | reverse complement strand
GGCCTATACCCTAAAGACTTAAAAATAGCACACTACAGTAAAGCAGCCACTTCAATGTTTATAGCAGCACAATTCACAATTGCAAAACTGTGGAAGCAACCCAGATGTCCTTCAATAGATGAATGGATAAAGAAACTGTGGTACATATACACAATGGAATATTATTCAGCAATAAAAGAGAATAAAATTATGGCATTTGTAGGCATATGGATGGAATTGAAAAGCATTATGCTAAGTGAAGTAAGCCAATCCCAAAAAACCAAATGCCGAATGTTCTCTCCGATTAGTGGATGCTGATACATAAAGGGGGTGGGAACGGGAAACATAAGAGAAATGGAGGAACTCTGGACGCGGCATGGCGGACGTGGGGGGTGGGAAAGGGGAATGGGTATAGTAAAGATGGTTGATTGAGGTCGTCATCACTACCCTTGGTACATGTATGAAGACACAATTGGTGTGACTTTATCTGGTTTGCAACCAGAGAAATGGAAAAACTGAGCTCTATATATGTACTATGACTTGAAATGCAATTAAATAAACTAATAAAAAATTTTTTTAAAAAATGTTAAAAAGTCCAAAGAATAAAATTAAAACTACTAAGAGATAACTACGACTACTGAGTCATTGCTTTAAAACTGACCATTGTCTCCGCACAATTCGGGGGAGTTGGAATAGAATGCTTTAATTAAAATTGATCATCTTAACCATTTTTAAATGACATTAATTATATGAAGTAGATATCTGACACACAGAAAACTTCAGTTTATCAAGCGAGTTCAGGGGAAAAAAAAAGCCATTTGACCCTTTTTAAAAACAACAATTTTTAAAAACATTGTACCTAATTGGACAAACTGAATATCCTTACAGATTTTTAAGTAACATATTAACAGACATTATGTCCCAGCAGGAAAAATGCTACATAAATAAAACACATGTGCAGACATCATCTACTTTCCTATATAGTTGGCAAGAATTTTCTCACATTCATATTTCTTCACTTTCTGCTAAATGCAGCCATGTACTAGGGTACATTTGCTACCTATAATCACAATATTAGAAATCTTGACCAGTGGCTCCAGTCCCTGGTGTCACACACTAAACACTTCCTCCAATGCCAGACTTGTCAAGCAGTCCCACTCTTCCAAGGAAAGGGAAAATAGCATGATCTTTGCATACCCTCTCTTGTTAAAGTCTCTTTTGGTTAAAGCCTCTCAAAATCTTGTAGATTGAATCCAATGTTCCAAAGGACTAATTCTACCAAATTTTTCCTTGAAATATCAAGCAGAGCATAATGAAACACATAAAAACATTCTCAGCCACAATCATTTTTAAATAGCAAGAACAAAGAAAACTTTTCCTCAACTCATACCCATAACTTCAACCTCCACTGTAAAGTCACCAGATGTTCTCATTGCAAAATGCAATTCTTCTGGGTCCTCTTGATATAAAGCAGAAATATTGTCAATTTCATTTTATGAAGAATGAACAAGGAAGGACAATTCAAATTCCTTACCTAAAGTTACTTGGAAATCACAGTAAAAATCTAGGAAAGGAACAGTTTTAAAAAGATTAATTCAGCTAGGCATGGTGGCATGTGCCTGTAATTCCAGCTACTTGGAAGGCTGAGGCAGGAGAATTGCTTGAGTCGAAGAGTTCAAGGACAGCCTGGGCAACATAGCAAGAGTCAGTCTTCTACTCTTTCACTGTACTGTGCTGACCAGCTCTGAAACCCACACCTTTTCTCCTCCTCCATTATGCTGACCATGCAATATAGAATACTTGATATAAGCTCATAGAGATCTCATTGATAATATGTTAAAACAGGAGTAGGCAAACTTTGTCTGTAAAAAAACAACCAGTGAATATTTGGGGCTTTCTTAAGCCAAATGGGTTTTTTGTTGAATACTCATTGTTTTCTCTCACCCTTTGAAAACATAAAAACTACTCTTCATTTGTGATGCTGTACAAAAACTGGCAGCAGGCCACCATTTGCTGACCTCTGTGTTAGAAAAAATGGCCCAAGCAAGACTCAGTGATTCAAATCTGACAAAAACTATAGCACTGATTCAACGTCTTGATTTACTACCATACTTTTCACTTCAGGATTGAGAGAAAAGATAGAAGGGATAGAAGAGGGGATAGAAGAGGATCTGAAATACAGCTAGTCACTATGTATTCCATTATTAAGGAAAGCATAAGGAAGAATGGCCTCTTATTTAGATTCCTTCATTAGATTAGTTTTAGAAGCTATTAGGCATTTATTTCATTTACTTCCTCTATTTCCATCCTTTGCATATTCCAACTTAGGCATTAACCTGTCACTGAAAATCAATGCTTCCTGCAATCTAATTAAAACTATTTCAAAGGGCTATAACATAATGAACAAAATCTGGGGAGATTTAAGCTGACCACAGGCTCTTTCAATATGATCAAAGGCCTCTGGGGTTCTATTATTTGAAATTAAAGAAAATATTTTCCATTCACTTTATAACACTTGTAAAACAGGATTTTGAACACTCCCTGTGACTTGCAATAACCATGAAGTCAAACTAACACATTGCAAACTGGATCTAGTTCATCAACCTTACAGTGAGTGCATAATGAGCTGCATTTTAAGTGACATTCAAATTTTGCTCTGCAAGGTAAAGTAATCTACTATTTATGATCTCCTATATATTTCTGCTTTACGTACTAAACTTATATCCAGGATTTGCTCACGGGCTATCCATAAGCAAATACTGTCATGTGCCCTCTCAACTGGCTGGCTGACCTCTGCCTTGGTCTTGGCAGTACAACTTTAGTGTCAGGTTCAAGTGTCTCTGGTTAAAATATTTTCAACTCTGCTGATTCATGGCCAGCTGTTTGGTAGCTACAGAGTGGAAAAAGAAGATGGCCACAAGGGGCCAATTTAACAGCAACAAAATGTTATTTTCATTGCTAAGCTAAACAAATTAGAAACTACAAAACTCTAGATTCCAAAGGCCAGTAACTTATTGCACAAGGCTATATGTGGAACTACATGGGCCATGTAGATAAATACATACAGACTCATTTTAACCAGAAACAGCTAGATATTGGGACAGGAGTAAGAACAATAAAAGCAACTTGAATTTGCCCCTTGTGTCCAATTTTATATTCCCTTCTTGTGAAAACCCTGGACAGCCAAGAAGACCTGGCCCAAGACCTACTAACACACATTCAAGAGAGACTGGGAAAAGTGACCAACTGCAAAAGCCAATTACAGAGAGGCAGTCAAGCAAGGAAAGTGCTTTTCTGTGTACAAAAGGCATGGCAACCTCTGTCATGATGCAAGATACCAAGCAGAGAAAGGAAAGGAAGAAAGCTGTGAATTCCTCCTATGGGCTTGAAAGTATGCTACAAATCATGACAAATGAGTAAGAGAAGAAACAGCAACCCCATTTCACAGATGAAGAACTAAGGCCCAGAGAAAAATTTACCCAAATTCACATAATAAATGCCAAGCCTAGTGTGCCAAGTGTGACTTTTTAAAATTTAAAAAAATGTTTTTGTTTTATTTTTTGGTAGTAGGGATTGAACCCAAGGGCACTTAACCACTGAGCCACATCCCAAGCACTTTGAACTTGGTCTGTTTTAGATCAAGCCTGCCCTTTTCATTCCATCAGGCTTTATCCTCCAAAGAAAAAGTACCTAAATACAACATGGAGTAGATATCATACAGAAGTCAGATAGGCAGGTGGTACTGGTAAACAGAAGGGTTCAAGGCTCATGCCAGGACTCTCCTGTCTCATGGGAAAGATGGCAAGAGCAAGATAGGACACAGGGAACACAGCTGCTATAGATGTCATACTTGGACTGGGCACAGTGGCGCATGCCCATAATCCCAGCAGCTGGGGAGGCTGAGGCAGGAGGAATGCAAGTTGAAAGCCAGCCTCAGCAACTTTAGTGAGGCTCTAAGCAACTTAGTGAGACCTTGCCTCAAAATTTAAAAATTTCAAAAAAAAAAAGGGCTTGGGAGGTGGCTCAGTGGTTAAGTGCCCTGGGGTTCAATCCCTACTACCAAAATATAAAACAAAAACATTTTTTGAAATTTTAAAAAGTCACACTTGGCACCAAAAATCTTTCCATATTCAGCTCCCAAGGCCCAGTACTATCTATGTGAAGTGTGGATACAGAGCACAAAAGGGGGCGGGGTTGGGGGTAGGGATTTAGTTGGCAACACAGGAGTCCAGGAGGTCACCTATCTGGAAAGATAACCTGGAATACCATCACCACCACCCACTGCTAAGGGTTAAAGATATTTAAATACTCTTTGGCTCGACTCCAGATTGGCCTGGGAACTAAGGTTGACCCAGCATTCATGTGAGAAACTCAACATGGGGAAAAAAATGGAGTAATAGCAGAGGTTATAAACTAGGGACTGGAAACTTTACTTCAGGGCCATAGCAAATACAATCAACTTTCCTTTCCATTTCTTCACCCACCAAACCACATAGTAATGTACATGACTTCACAAAAGGCCAGGTCTCCACAATCAAAAGAACAGAGAGAATCAGAATAATTCAAGTAACTCAAGAAAAAATTTAAAAGTATTTTGCCAGAGTTTGACCAAATCTTTGTATGTCCAATCAGCAGTTTTGTGCTGGAGAGGCCAGCTTCAGAAGCAGATTCTGGGAAGAACACTGGTGCCAGGCATGCTGACATTAGCAGCTGGCATGTCTCCCTCCCTTCCTGCCAGCACTCTCACCCTTCCATGGGCTACTGCCACCACTTTACCCAAGTCATCCAATCAACTGTATGAGGCCAGTTCCCTGGTCATGTGAGTGGGGAGGGAAGGAAGCTGGCAGCAGGGGCAGTGAGCAGAAAAGCAGGTATCCAGGAAGGTAGAATGCTCCACTGGTGACCTTCCTCTCCCCTCCAGAAAGGGCTGCTCTACAAATATGAGAAAAAAGGAATAGGAATTCAAAATTCAACCCCTGAGTCACTAAGCTGTTAAGAGAGATCCAGCTAAGTGCACTAGGCTAACTGATTAATCAGTTCCCTTCTCTGCTCTGTGATGACAGCCACTGTCTCAAGGCACATAATTATATCCCAGTGTTCTTAGGTGCCTGAAGATGAAGGCCAGGCCTGGCAGAGCTCAAGGTCTGGAATTGGATGCTTCTCTTCCATGGTCAGGTGATGGCACTGTTGCCAGCCTGGGAATAAGCCAGCTGGGGTCAAGAGCCACTCATAGGACTCTACCATGTTAATGAGATTCCTCTAGCTCTCCTGAAGCAACCCTGGATTCCTACCAGAAGGAGAGTCCTGGTAAGGGAGATTGAAACAACCAGATGTCTCCCTCCTAGCCTCAGTTAGCTTAGAGGGAGAAATAGAGTTAAGTAAACAGGGAATTCTTAGAAAATCTAGATTACTATACCAAGATACTACTGCTGGGTTCAATTCAGAGAAATCAGCTTTCTCAGTGAAATAATCAGGCAGTGTGAGAAAGATCATTTGCTTCAGAGGCAAAACATTAATTGGAAGCGATTTTTCAATCACAGAACTGAAGAAATCTCCAAGAAGTTTTCTGGGGAGCCAGACGGTAGCCAATCCTCTTCATAAAGTTCTTCCAGAAAAGAGATCACAGAGTTAATACTACTACCTGACAGTCTTTATAAACAAAAAATGATTCTTAAGACATAAATCTCTAAAACTCTCTTAATTTTAAACCAAATGACCACTACTTCATTCTCAGTGGAAACAAAATTAAATTATCATCCACATAACAGGGAAGGGGATTATACAGAAATATTTTTCACCTCAGTCTATTATCCTCCAAATTAAAGACAATCCCAATTCATAAATGCATCCTCAACTCTCACTATGTATTTTTTCCTACATCTTCTCCAAACAAATCATGAGTTCAGGACTAATCATATTAGACAATGCAGCTGGTTTTAGCTTTCACTGAGTTAAAATGTCTTTTATCCCAAGAGCGTGTTCCATACTAGATACCAGTTAATGTTGTTTTTTGTTTGTTTGTTTGTTTGTTTGTTTTTATTCCAACTAGCATTCCCAATATACAACAAGGAAGAAAATTCAAAAAAAGAAAAGTGATTAGTGTTAGAAATTCAGTAAATGCCTGAGCTAATTTGTAGAGTATCTGGGGGGGAAAAATCTACTTGGAATTTAAATAAAAATGCAGCAATGTAGAAAATAGTACATGGCTATATAACATAAACTGCCAATATTATAAAACGCTGTTGATGTACTGCATATAGCATTGCTGATTACTTATCTGTCATCAATGTAGCACGCAGAATTGTCTGACTTGATGGAAAGACTGATTTCTTGAAGAAATGTACCCACTTGTCTAAATGCCTATGTGCTACCAAAGATAAGTAAAAAATGTTCATCTCATGTAGATTTTCCTACAATCATCACTAAATGTTTGAATCCCAAACTAAATCATGATAAACTGCTTTTCTTTAGATTACCCTAGTTAAAATACCTTTGGTCTGTGGCTCTCAACCTTAGGGGCATTGTGGAATCCCCAGAGGAGTTTCAAAAATGACTGACTCTTGCCCCTGCCCCTCAGAGTTTGTCATGTACCTGGCCTGGAGTAGAACCCAAATATTGAGATTTTTAAAAGTTGTCCAGGTGATTCCATGCAACTAAGGCAGACAGCGAATCACTCTCTTAGACAATATTAAAACATAATCAATAAAAATGTAGTGTAAGCTTACTATGTGCCAAGAATTGTGAGTACCTGAATAAACAAAAGCATGAGACAGTCCTGTCCTCAAAGCTCTTGATCTAAGGAGGAGAAATCCATGTGACTCAATAGTTAACAGTGTGATAGGGGCTGTAACTGAGCACAGAGCAGTGAAAGGCACCCTGCTGAGGATCATCCCCCCTAGGGAGAGACGTCATGGATGCTTCCCAAATACCACTGTCAAGCTAGGTCTTACAGGTGAAGTGAGAATCGCCCAGTAGGGTAAGTGGGAAAATGAATTTCAAGAAGAAGGACTGGAATGTGCAAAGGTCCAGAGGCTAAAGAGCATGGGCCCCTCCTTGGAGCTCTGCAAGTTGTTCTTTACAGGTGAGGCAGAGGGTGGGCAGGAATACAAGAGGGAAAAGGGCTAGGGAGATTTTCCAGGATGTGCAGAGGGCCCAAACTGATAATATAAATGGGCCAAGTAGGCTGAGTGTAAGGCACCAATTGGTATGGCAGACTGCCCAACCAAAGGGGGAGGGGGAGAAGGGAATGCTGTTGCTTTTTTAGCTCTTGCCAACGCAAGAATGAGGGCTCAATATTGACACATTCTCCAGATTTTCAAGGGAAGCTTAGAATCTGGTCCTTATGTGAAATTTGTCAGATTTTTAATTGCTGAGCAGGACAAATTACTGAATCTGCAGACCAAATTCTGCCTTATAAACTGAGGTATGGTCTATACCTTTCACTACATTATAAAATTACTTAAATATTTTAAAGAGGGAAGAGATAGTGTCCAATTTAGGCACATTTTAAAATATGAAATTAAACTGCAGTGTTGCAGATAGCCGCTGGACCGACCTAATAGCACAAAGCTTTCCCTAATGCTAGTAGAGGTACCACTATTCTGAAATTTGTCCCCTAATTTTTCATTTCTCAGGTTCAATACAGAACCTTCTTGCTTTTAACTATAGAAAGAAAATAAAAACACAGTTTGGCAAATATTAAGATGCAAGTAAAGATCACACTTATTAGGCTTCACGGTGATATAAATTATAGTTGGTTCTGAATTACATATGCTGGTAGAATACAGAAGTCGTAATCAAAAATCATAGATGATCTGCCAAGCAAGGCTAGAGCTCTAGGCCCTGGGCAGGAATCCTCTGTTGCTGGGAACACAGCCAACTGTCCAAGCAGGGCAGCCTGACAACAGGGGGTGGGGAGCCCAGGTGTCAAAAGAAGGTCACCCTGTTCCCAAAGAGGACTTTGCTTCCTCCAACAGGGTCCTGCCTCAATCTCCTCCCCAAGGTCAATTTTCCAAATGTAAGAGAGGAGGGAGATACCTTACACATGATGATTAATTGTCAAAAACTATAGGGGCCAACTACAAATATGAATTCGCCTCATACTCTTTAAAAATTTATTATCTGTTTAAAGTCACAAGGTAAAACTATAGGCCACATTAACCCCCAGGCACATTAACCCCCAGGCATGACAAACTGCAATGATGCTCAAAATATCTCTAAAAAGGCACTTGACTTAAATTTGGCAAAGGTGTATTACACAAACATAGTTATCTACAAACAAAATTAGGAAATGAGAATATGTGTATGAATTCATAGATCTGATTAGAAACAAAAACCTAAGTGGGAAAAATAAATCCCACTTATTTATTAATCCCATCAAAAATGAGCAGTGGTAAGAAATACATCATAGATACATGGCTTTACAGCTGCTTTTCAAATCAAATAAATGCACAGAAGTACTAACCAAAGAAATAGAACGTTTGTTTCAATAAAGAGCTGTTAGAATTTTTTTCTTCAAGTTTCCTCAAAAAGAGAAAACATATAATTACCATGTCTGGTAAAATGCCTATAGTCTCTGAAGGTCATTTCTAATTTTAGATATGGAAATGGATTCTCTGAGGCATTCTGACTTTCAAAGATGAATTGTTGAACTTTGAGATGCTAGAATCTCTGGAACCTTGAAATTACACAAAAACATTTACAATTCAACAAAAACAATGGTTCTTTCTTTGAAGGGAAGTAACTTTTTAGAAGTTAAATTATATTTAACAATCTCTATGCTAAGGGTCTTTCAAATATTTTTTAAAGATCAAATATTACATAAACTAAAAAACCTTCAATGTCATAGAAGGGAAAACATTTGAATATAAGACTCAAAGCTTAATTTGAAAAATTGTTCTCCATCTATTGATTGTCATGCATAATTAAATTAACAGCTAGAACAAGAAATAACAACAGCCAAGTATGGGACATGCCAATAATCCCAGTGACTTAGGAGGCTAACAAGGATCACAAGTTAGAAGCCAGCCTCAGCAACTTAGGCAATTTAGCAAGACCTCATCTCAAAAAAAAAAAAAAAAGGCTAGAGATGTGGCTCAGTGGTTAGGTGCCCTTGGGTTCAAACCCTGGATCCAAAAATAAGGAAAGAAAGAAAAAACAACAGTAAAATCATTAGAAGAGGTTGTTCTTCAGCAAGAAAACAGGTTAGTGGGTTGTAAAGCATGTAGATGTATTAGAATGTATCAAAACCATGAACTACATGTATTAGAATGTATCAAAACCATGAACGTAATTCATTAGGTTTTATCTAAACTTGCCTGACATATGATTGTAATGTTTTCTTGATACAGACATTAATATTTATGCAAAAATTATCTGTAAATTCTCTAAAATATGGGATAAGTTCTTAATTTCTGAAGTTCTTATTCAAAGAGAATGTGATTTTGATTAAGCAAATCATCAGATGCTGGAATAGACATGGACCTACCAAGGAGAGAATCTAGATAAATGACACCACACAGAGAAGCAAAAACAAGTGTCTTCTAGGGTAACTTTCCTAGACATGTTAAAAATTCATAGTATAAATAATGAGTGCATGTGCATATATCCATATGCATGGTTTTCTAGATGCACCTATCTACCACTCCCTTCTCTACCAGAGCAATGTTCTGAGGGCTTAATAAGAACATGAGAATGAAGTATCTGACAAAGGACTCAATAAACACTAGCATTCTTCCTAACAAACATATGAAATCCTGTTTTGCCTATCTTTTAAAAATCAAGAAATTCTAACACCTGCATAGGGTCACACTGACATCTTGAAAGCTTAGTTCAAAACCCTGGCTTATAGATCTCTACCACTTACTTGCTCAGATGACGTACCACAATCTAGGCACATAATGACCAGATCCCTACCTCCTAATCCTATGACTAGACACTGTCACAGATTCCAGAGGATACCTGTTTAGAGAGTTAAGGGGGTGGACTTGGGGTGGGAAAAGGTATGATAAAACCATGAGGGCTGAGTTGAGAAAAAAACTATAGTTTTCGGAAATACTGTGCAAACTAAAAGACTAAGATGAGCCTTTCCAATGTAAAGAAGCAGTTCAGGGAGAAGTTGTATAGAGTTAATTACTAGAACAAGACTTTTGAAAAAGGAGATGCCAGGAATTTCTAAAACTAAGAATTGTGGGGGTTGGGGAGGTGGGAGCTGGCTTTCCCAGTGACCGAGGCAATGGATAGAAATAGCGCTAGCCCAAATTAGACTGCAGCTGAAAGTAAGGAGAAACTGGAAGGAAAGCTGGAAATTACTATATAAGTTCAAACTTTGTGTGACACTGACACAACCAGGATTGAGCAACCTATACAATACATCCAATCTGTAGATAACATAAACCCCAAATTCCCCGCATTCTACAGAGTCAAACCACCTCGGCCAGAGACATTGAAGGAGAAGAAAAATACTAAAGAGAATTGCAATAGAGGAAGGAATACAGTCTGGAGAGAAAAAAAAACAAAAACAAAACTGCAAAAGTCCCCTGAGTAAAGCTGAGAGAGCACAAGTTCCCTCAGCACAAATATCCAGGCCCCACTCTGCTAAAGGAGGGTGCCATGCCAGGTTTCATCACACTGCACAAGAACTCCACAGCACGCGGGAACAAACACAGACTGAATCATCTGCAGATGTATAAAAAACTTAGAAAATAAAGATGATTCGGCCTGAAATATTCATCCTGTGAATTACCATGGGTTGATAGCCCTAAATTGGACAGTTCTATCTCTCTGGTTGCCAGAAATGAAGTATTACGACTACTCCAGCCCTAAAATATATAAAATCCATTTACTTAACAAATTTTTCTTTGGTCCAAATGCAAAATGTCCTCAAAGCCAAGGTTTTATGTTGATATTTTAAAAAGTTTGAGTTTGCTGGGCATAGTGGCACATGCCTGTAATCCCAGTGGCTTGGGAGGCTGAGGCAAGAGAATCATGAATTCAAAGGCAGCCTAGCAGTAAGGTCCTAAGATCTCATCAAGACCCTGTCTCTAAAATAAAATATAAAAAAGGGTTGTGGATATGCTCAGTGGTTAAGTGGCCCTGGGTTCAATCCCCAGTACCAAAAACAACAAAAAGGTTGAGTTTGACAAACACATAAAAATTAAACAACCTACTTTAAACAATCAATGAATTAAGGAATAATCTAAAAATAAATTTAAAATTGTCTTTATTAAAATGGAGCTGCAACATTCCAAAATCTATGGGACACAGTAAAAGCAATACTAACAGGGAATTTATAGCAATCAATACCTACATCAAACAAGTAGAAAGAAGGGCTGGGGTTGTGGCTCAGTGGTAGAGCACTTGCCTAGCGTGTGTGAGGCACTGGGTTTGATTTTCAGCATCACATATAAATAAATGAAAAAAATAAAGGCCATCAACATCTAAAAAAAATTTTTTTAAAGTAGAAAGAGCTCACACAATCTACCACTATATCTCAAAAAACTAGAAAAATAAGAATAAACCAGACTCCAAATTATTTTAAGAAAATACATCATAAAATCAGAGCAGAAATAAATGACATAGAGAATTTTTAAAAATACAAAGAATCAACAAAAAAAGGGCTAATTCATTGAAAAGATAAACAGAACAAACTCTTAGTTAAACTAAGAAAAAGATAAGATTTAAATAAATAAAATCAGAGATTAAAAAAGAGACATTACAGCTGATAGCACAGAAATAGAAAGTATCATTTGAGACTATCATGAAAAACTATAGGCCAAAAAATTTGATAACCTAAAAAAAAAGGACAAATTCCCAGACACATATATACATACCTTATGAAGATTGAATCATTAAGAAATAGAAAACCTGACAGACCAATAACAAGAAATGAGATTAAGGGTTGGGATTGTGACTCAGTGGTAGGACACTTGCCTAACACGTGTGAGGCACTGGGTTAGATCCTCAGCACCACATAAAAATAAGTAAATAAAATAAAAGTATTGTGTCCATCTACAACTAAAAAAAATTTTTTAAAAAGAAAGAAATAAATGAGATTAAAACAATAATGAAAAGTCTCCCACGCAAGAAAAGCCCAGGTCAAGAAAGCATCATGGATAAATTCTACCAAACATTTAAAGAAGAACTAATATCAATTCTCCTAAAGTTATTCAGAAAAATAGAAAAGAATTCTTCCAAACACATTCTGTAAGACCAGTTTTAACCTGATACTAAAAAAAAAAAAAAAAAAAAAAAAAAAAAAAAAAAAAAAAAAAAAAAAAAAAAAAAAAAAGATAAGAACATAACAAAAAAAGAAAACTATAGGCCACTATCCTTGATAAACATAAATGCAAAAATCCTCAACAAACTACTAGCAAACCAAATCCAATAGCACATTGAAAATACTATTCACCATGATCCAGAATCTGTCCCAAGGATACAAGAATGGTCCAACATAAGCAAATCAGGAAACATGATGCAACACATAAGTAGAACAAAGAGCAAAATCATATGATTGTCTAAACAGATGCAGAAAAGGCATTTGATAAAGTTCAACATATTTTATGATAAAAAACTGAACAAATTAGGTATAGAAGAAACAGCCTCAAGGTAATAAATGCCATATATAAATAAGCAACAGCTAAAATAATACTGAATGAGGAACCTTTTTGAGATCTAAAAAAAGACAAGGATGCCCATTTGCACTTCTATTCATCTTTGTACTATATATCCTGACCAAAACAATCAAGCAAGAGAAAAAATAAACTGGAAAAGAGGAAGTGAAATTATTACAGTTGCAGATGACATAATATTATCCATAGAAAACCCCCAAGACTTCACCAAACCTATTAGAATTAATAAATGAACTTGGCAAAGTTGCAGGATACAAAATCAACATACAAAAATCAGTATTTTTTTAAAACATCAAAAGCCTGACCTAGAAATTAAGGAAGCAAACTCATTTACAATAACTACAATAAATAAACAAATAACCTAAGAATACATTTAACCAATGAGGAAGATCCCTACAACAAAAACTAAACAACATTGAGAAAAGAAATTGAAGTGGGGACACACACACACACACACACACACACAAAGACAGACATCCCATGTTCATGGATTAGAAGGATCACTATTATTAAAATGTCCATACTAACCAAAGCAATCTAGAGATTCAATTCAATCTCTGTCGAAATACCAATAATATTCTCTACAGAACTGGAAAAACAATCCTAAAATTTGTATGGAACCACCCCAAACCCCAAATAGCCAAACAGCCAAGGCCATCTTGAGCAAAGAGAATAAAGCAGAAGTCATTCTACTTCCTGACTTCAAAATACAAAGCCGTACTAATCAAAGTAGGATGCTGGGCATAGTGGTGCATGCCTATAATCCCAGTGACTTGGAAGGCTGAGGAAGGATCACCAAGTTCAGAGCCTGCCTCAGCAACTTAGCAAGACCCTCAGCAACTTAGTGAGACCCAGTCTCAAAATAAAAAAATTTTAAAAAGGTCTGGGGAATATAGCTTACTGGTAAAGTACCTCCAAATTCAATCCTCAGTACAGAAAAAGAGGGCAAAAAACAGAATGGTACTGACATAAATATAGACATGTAGTCCAATGGAATAGAACAGAGAGCCTAGAAGTAAACTCATGAATCTGCAAGCAATAGATTTTTGATAAAGGTACTAAGAATATGTATTGGGGAGTCTTTTCAATACAAAGTGCTGAGTGAAGTAGGATGATACTAGACCCCTCTTTCTCACCAGTTACAAAAACTAACTCAAAATGGATTAAAGACTTAAATGTAAAACCAGAAGCTATGAAACCACTAGAAGAAAACAGGGGAAATGCTTCAGGACAATGGTCTGGGTGAGGATTTTTTATCCAACAATTTTGCCCAAAATAAAATTGGAAATAAAAAGAAAAAATAGACAATCGGGATTATATCAAACTAAAAACCTTCTGCACAGGAAAGAAAACAATCAGAAACAGACAACCTACAGAGTGAGAGAAAATACTTACAAGCTATACACCTGATAAAGGGTTAATATCCAGGGAACTCCAAAACCTCAATAGTAAAAAGACAACAGAACTTAAAAATCAGTGATAGATAAACAAACATTTCTTAAAAGAAGTCATAGACATGGCAGCAGGCATATGAAAACAAAAGTTCAACATCATAAGCATTGGGAAAATGCAAATCAAAACCATAAGTAGATATTACCTCACTCATCCCCAATTAGAATGGCTAATATCAAAATGTCTAGAGAGCAAGTGCTGGTGAGGCCATGGAGAAAAGGGAACCCCTGTACAACTTGTGGGAATGTGAATTAGTATAGCCATTATGGAAAATGGCATGGAGGTGCCTCAAAAAACTAAAACAGAACTACCACATGATCCATCTAACCTACTGCTGGGTACATTCCAAAGGAAATGAAATGAGCATGAGAAGAGACATCTGCACTCAATATGTTCATTGCAGCACAATTCTTTTTAAAACAACCTAAGTGTTCATCAACCAATGAATAAATAAATAAAATATGGTACAAATATACAAAGGAATAATACGCAACCATAAGTGCAAATGAAATTCTGTCATTTGGAACAGTGTGAATAGAACTGGAGATCATTATGTTAAATGAAATAAGTCACACACAGAAAGTAAGTATTGCAAGGTCTCACTCATATTTGGAATCTAAAACAGTTGATCTCATAGAAGTCAAGAGTAGAATGGTGGTTACCAGAGACTGGAGAGAGTAGGGCAGGGGGAAATAAATAAAGGTTGATCATTGGGTACTAAGTTACAATTACATAGGAGTAAGAATTTCAGTTGTGCTATTCCTAGTAGGGTGACTATAGATAACAATAATGAACTGTACATTTCAAATAGCTAGAAGAAAAGATTTTGAGTGTTTTCATCATAAAGAAATGATAAATGTTTGAGGAGCTAAATATGTTTAACCTGATCTAAACATTATACAATATATAAATGTATTGAAACATTACATGGTACCCCAATAATATGCACAATTTTATATTTTTATGTATGAATTTAAAAATAAATTTAACTTAAGGAAAAAATCAAGTCACAAAGAAAAAAAATTATATCCTATAAGGATATAATGGCAATGAGAAAAGAACATAAATAAATACAGAATTAAGTCTTAACAACAACAACAAAGACTAACACTTCAATATTTATAGCAACACAATTCACAATAGCCAAACTATGGAACCAACCTAGGTGCCTATCAGCAGATGAATGGATAAAGAAAATATGGTTGTACATATACTATGGAGTATTACTCAGCCATAAAGAACAATGAAATTATGGCATTTGCTGGTAACTGGATAGAAGAGATCATCATGTTGAGTGAAGTAAGTTAGACCCAGAAAGTCAAAGATCAAATGTTTTCTCTGATATGTGGAAGCGAAACCAAAACAAGAAAAAGAAAAGGGGGGGCAGGAATTCCATGAAAATAGAAGAGAGATCAATGGAGTAGAGGAAAGAGATTGAGAGGGAGGAAGGAGGGACAGGAAAAGGGAAGAACAGTGGAATGAATCTCGCCTAACTTTCCCATTTTCATATATAGAAGTCAAGAGTAGAATGGTGGTTACCAGAGACTGGTAACCACCATTCACTGATTCACACCACAGTGAATCTCACCTTCATGAATATTCATAAGGCACTAATTTAAAAAAAAAACAATAAATAAATAGAAGAAATATCATTTGAGAGAAAGGAAAAGGGAGAGTACTAGGGACTGAACTACAGTAAATTATATTCCATGTTTATATAATTATGTCAAAATGAACCCTAATATTATGTATAACTAAAATCAACTAACAAAAAAAACTGAGTTTGACCTTAAAATAAATAAACTTTCTAGAATAAAGCCATCAATGTTTGGGATAGTTTCAAAAACTACAGTAGATAACTTAGTAAATAAGCTGGGAAATATTTTTGCTTTTTCTTTCATTATTACTGAAAGAACCCAAAAATTGTCTTGTGCATACTGGTAAACATATCAGTAAATCTCATCGTTCTCAAATTGAAAATAGACCTATATATATTTCTATGCTTTCTTAAATATATTATGGAAATTTACCTATAGCAAAACATAAACACTCTGAACAGACTTTATACACTGTAATAAATAGAAAATGAATACTTCATGTGGTCTTATAAAATAAACCACATAATGTGAACTGGCTCATTTTTTTAAAAATTTATCTTATCAAATTTGTTTAAAATGTTTAAACTGTAAGCCATTGGTTCTCACATAAGGAAAATATGAAAGGTGTAAAACTAGAAGGATACTAAACTTGCCAGTTCTTAGACTTCTGTCAGTACTTTTTTCTTTGGTACTAGGGATTGCACCACCCAGGGGCACTTAACCACTGTGCCACATCCCCAGCCCATGTGTTTTAGGGGTTTTTTTGTTTTGTTTTGTTTTTGTTTTTGAGACACGGTCTTGCTAAATTGCTGAGGCTGGCTTTGAACTCGAGATCCTCCTGTCTCAGCCTCCCCATCCGCTGGGATTACAGGTGTGAGTCATCACACCCAGCTAGTACTTTAAATCTACGGCAATAAAGCTGCAGAATCAAGGGTTAAGTACCAAATAGGGCAGAAATAAAACAATACCTTAGGTGAGAGTTTTAAAGATACATGACAAATCATTTGGCTGACAAGTAGGATTATAATTAGAATCGCTAAAATGACCACAAGTCTGGTTATTTAAATACCACATGCTACTCTTCCAGAGAAACGAAAGAAATTGAAAACAAAAACAAAACTCAAGATTTTCCCCATACCAGGCAATTGGTATCTGGCTGCAAAACATTCTTGATATCATTTTAGGTTATTAAGATAATCTACCTAATGAATAAATAAACAGAAATTTTATCTCAGTCTATCATGTATTTTCAACCTCTCCATTTTAAAAAAATAGTACTAAAGATTTTGACAATTAGCTGAAGGTCACTAAGAAGTGATATAAATAGAACATAGGTCTTTCTGTTTTCCCAATCCACCACACAACAGTGACCTACAGACAGGAATGTTAATGATGCAATTAAAATTTCTCTAAAATTAAAACTGTATAAAGGGAAAAAAGCCTCAGAAGAAATCGTATTTTAATATAAAATACTAAAGACTAAAAGTAGTCCCTTCTAAGTTGAATAATATTCTGAGACAATAAGACACAGTTTGTTTAGGTAACTATTTTTCAAATCAGTACACATGAATTTTTTCCTGAAAAACTTAAAGAAAATGTGGCATGACTAGAAAATAATATTCATTTATTCATGCCTCATTCAGCAAATGTTTATTGAGTACCAAATGCAAGCCAAGTACTGTCCTAGAAACAGGATACAGTAATTAACAGAGTCCCTATCTCTATAAGGCTCATATACTACTGGATGGAGACAGAAAATACACAAATAAATAATAGGCCAATAGATACTGAGGGGCCTAGAGGAAAATACAGTACAGTAGGGGGATTTGGAAGTACCAGACATAGAGAGCAAGCCCTATTTTAAATACAGTGGCCAGTGAAAGCCTCTTTGATAGGTGACATACAAGTAGAGACCTAAAAGAAGTAAAGGAGTGGGTTAGCTCATGTGAGTATCTGGGGTGCATATTCCAAGCAAAAGGAATAGCAAATGCAAGGCCTAGAAGGATTAGAAAAGGTAGACAGAGTGAGCCTGAGGAAGTAGTGGGATATGAGGTCCCTTTGTTTATTCTGTATCATCCAAGGTATTTGGAACTAACTGGATATAGTAGGTGAAGCATAAGAAAGTCTGGGAGAGTGAAAGGAACTATAATTTCATTCAGATCCTACTAAATGCAAGATAAAGGACATTATCTCATTTAATCCACACTCCTATGAATTGGGTATCATTATACCCCTTTTACAGAGCTAGTAAAAGGGGCAGAACCAAATTTAAATGCAAATCCTTCCAACTCTAAAGTTCATAATTTAGTCATGCTCCTCTGCTTCTCTGAAATGGCCAAAGATACCAGCTGTAAAAGGGAGATTATTTCCATATATAAATCCAAAAGGAGAAGACAAAAGAGGCAATAGATGTTTGCAGGTTCTCTCACTTTCCTTCATTTTCACCCAAGGGCATTTGAGCAAATACCATATATCTTTAGTCTCTAGTGTATATAAAATGTTTAGGGAAAGTAGTAGAAATTCACTCCTTTAAGTATTCCTAAACCAGGGTTTTCCTAGGCTTCCAGCTTTGAATTAAGGAAAAGAGGTTCAGAGCAGGAAGTCCCTTGTTGCTGGTTGGTTTTCTGCTTTGGAAACTTAAGGAATTAAAATTCAGATTTAGGGAATCTGTATTTCCCTGAGATCAGCCATATCATATCTTTCTCTGGAGAAATTACTGATTGAAATCACTAGCACTTAGCACTGGTTAGCAAAGCCACTCTGAGGTCAAAGAACTGCAGGCAAAACTACAGTCCTCACAGGACTGCTATGGAAGTCCTGTGAGGCTCCGCAGACTAAGTAAGGGAAAGTTCCCAGGTTTCCTAAAAGTAAAAAGATAATCAAGAATAAAACTAAGCTATGACTGAAGACTGTTTAAATTCACCTATGGAAATATACTTAATCTGTAAATGTGATTTGGACTACTCTAACCCTGTTCAATATTGTGTCAATGTAAATTTGCTATGTAAAGTTACTCATTAATGTTTTATCTTCTAAACCAGATCTAGAAACATGATTTTTTTAAAAAAGCACAAATAACATCCCCTGCTCATCATCAGAGAAAATAAAGCTGGTGGTTACACATGGCAATGCCAAGTTACAGCTCACAGTCAAAACTGGGGTCTGAAGGTTGCTTTGCTAACTTACAGCAGTGGTTCTAAGGGGCAATTTTGCCTTCTATAGGACATCTGACCATGTCTGGAGGAAGTTTTGTTGGCCACAGCCTAGAGTGGGTAGAATTGCTTGCTACTAGCATCCAGTGGTAGAGACCAGGGTTGCTGCTAAATGTCCTACAACGCACAGAACTACACAACAATAAAGAATTATCCAGCCCAAAATGCCAGTAGTGTTAAGGTTGAGAAACCCTAGTCTAGAGTTACTTAAAATAAGGGAGAGTATCCCTTTCAAAATAAGAGTTAGAAAAATTACTGAGGAAAAAAATACTTACTGATGAACCAGAAATTTGAAGAAAAGGTAAGCCCATAAGATCAGCTTTATAGGTGGAAATTCCTCCCTTTCATGTGATTTTCCAGTCCATAACTAACATTTCTTCCTCTCTGGTAGTCTTATTCCCTGCATAAGGATGAAATTCAGGTAATGTTGAAGAAGTTTTCACTGGGCTAGGGTGGTGGCTCAGTGGTAGAGTGCATGCCTAGCATGTATGAGGCACTGGGTTCAATTTATCTGTGGCTCTCAGCACCACAGATAAATAAATGAATAAAATAAAGGTACTGTGTTCATCTACAACTAAAAAAATATTTTTAAAAAAAAGAAGTTTTCACTTTCTTCAGGCAGATACAGACCCAGTCAAACCAACCCAGGCTAATCTCCCAGGTTCAGCCACTACCTCAAATCAGATCATTTCACCATTACTCCCTGGGTTTCTTCTTTCCACAAAGTAATGATAATCTTGCCTCAGAAGATGTTGTTTAGATTAATAAATCCATTAAGAATTTCATGCTTCATAATCAGAACAAAAAGGGCTAAGTGTTTTTAGATGTTACAAATGATATTTATTGCTTAGGGCACTTAAAGGAATAATAATAAAAAGATGCAAATCAAACTACAAGGTGAACAATGTCTTTTCCCCTCAAACCAACTGCTTTTCAGTGAATATTCTGACCTAAAATTTTATGTTATTTGCATATAACTGGAAGCTAGACTTTAATCATAAGAAGAGCTACTGGAGATGGGGAAGGCAACTCACAGAGCACTTTCCCCCACTCACCAACTGTTAGGTATAACATAATGATCATCATTTCTCTAAACAGTTCTACAAGTAATTTGACAATCTAGACCATAGAACCTAAAAATATATATTAAAACAATCCTCCCATACATCAAAAAGTTGAATCTGCCCTGATAAAAACAATAACAAAACCTCTAAAATTCAACTTCTAATTATCAGCCCATGGAAGAATTAAATCTCATGGAAATCAAGATGTGTATCATTTCACTGAGCTGAAATTTAAAAATACACCACTTTGCAAAGAAAGGAGCAGCTCTCATTGTATTTCCTATTACAAAACACATCAGAAAGCTGGGGGTGGGTGGCTTTTTATTCAAGCAGATTACCATAAGTTACTTCACGTGCTATAGATCATAACACCTTGAGACAGAGGCACGGGTGCAGATATTTAATTATCAGAGTCCTTTTCCTTAACAGTGAACACTACCTGGCTCTAACTGTATGGCCCCTCCCATTTGCTCATCTGAAGAAAGGTCCTATCTAGCTCTAGGATTCCACTTTGCTAATATTTGAAACTTTCAAATATTTGATCTCATTTTTCTAACAAATTCTAACTGACTTACAAATTTCTAGTCATTTCTTGTTCTTCTTTCAAAAATAACTATCTTACTACATCCTCAAGGAAGAAGAGCACAATTACCCACTCCTTAAGTGTGAGCTACAAATAGTGACTTCCTTTTAAACACTGCAGTATGAAAACAGGTAGAGTATGGTAACTCTAAAGTGGAGAAACCTGACAAACCTACCTCAGCCAGATGATGATGATTAACATCAACAGCCATGTTGTCTACATACCCTTGATATGATGTGATAAGAACGGCACCTTAATTGTGATCTTCCTCAACAACAAAAAATACTAACCCTCAGTCTAATCCTGAGAAAAACATCAAACAAACCCAAATTGAGACATTTTCTACAATAAGCTTTCCTAATTAGTGTCATATATCAGCGTGCCAGGAGGGTGATGCACACTGAGGACACAGAAGCTCTGCATCTGAGATTTCCCTAGACTGAATCTATGTGTCTCTTTATTAGCTAGTCCTGATGTGTCCTTTATATAAAACTGCAATGATAACTATAGCATTTTCTACTTTCTTTTGAGTTATTATAGCAAATTAATGAACAAAAAGTTAGTAGAAACCCCTGTCAGAAACAGGTCATCTGGGAATCTCAGAATTTGCAGCTGGTGTCTGAAATAAGAATCTTGAAGGACTGTACCCTCATCCTGTAAAGACTTCACTAATACCAGGTACTTAACATTAGAATTACAAGTGTGGACTTTAGATAACAATAATGTATCAACAATCAATCATTAATTTTGACAACTATATTAATGTAAGATGTTAGTAATAGGGAAAACTGGATGTAAAGTATATGGGAACTCTCTGTACCATC
Source organism: Geosciurus inauris (assembly GCA_004024805.1). Taxonomy (NCBI): domain Eukaryota; kingdom Metazoa; phylum Chordata; class Mammalia; order Rodentia; family Sciuridae; genus Geosciurus; species Geosciurus inauris. The sequence continues at coordinate 19,224 of PVHX01017294.1, read as the reverse complement.
TTTACAACTTATCTGCAAATCTACTACTATTCTAAAATTAAAAGTTTGTGGGGGTTTTGGTTTGGTTGGTTGGTTGGTTGGTTTTGTTTTGTTTGTTGGTACTGGAAATTAAACCCAGGTGCACTCTACCACTCAGCTACTTCCCCAGTTCTTTCTATTTTTTTTTTTTTTTATTTTTATTTTGAGACAGGATCTCACTAAATTGCCAAGGCTGCCCTCAAACTTGTGACCCTCCTGCCTTAGCCTCCCAAGTAGCTGTAAAAGTTTATTTTTAAAAATATATGTATCTTAATTCTAAGCTACCATTAAATATGAGTGATGTTCAGTACAAATTTGTCATTTGATCATAACTTTTCATATTATTTCACAATATCCAAAGGATAATTATCACAAACTAAAAGGCACTAAGGAAAATAATTAAAAGTTAATTATATGGGGGTTGGGATTATAGCTCAGTGGTCCTCGCATGCGTGAGGCACTGGGTTCGATCCTCAGCACCACATAAAAATAAATAAATAAAGATATTGTGTCTATCTACAACTAAAAAAAAAATTTTTTTTAAAGTTAATTATAGGTACGTATTACCTTAAATACTTCTTATTAACTAATGTAAAAATGAGTTATGTGTATTTGGCCTCACCTTGACTTTTCATCCACTTAAAAGTCATAATTATAGAGCTGGGGTTGTGGCTCACGGGCAGAGTGCTTGCCTTGCACATGTGAGGCACTGGGTTCGATCCTCAGCACCACATAAAAATAAATAGACAAAATAAAGACATTGAGTCCATCTATAACTAAAAAGTATTTTTTAAAAAGTCATAATTATATATTTTTCACTATATTAAGGCTTTCAGGGCTAAGGTACAGCTCTGTGGTAGAGTGCTTGCTTAGCATGCATGAAGCCATAGGTTTGATCCCTAGCACACCCCCAAAAATGATAAAACTTCCATGCTCATTCTCCCTCAAAGGGTAGTATATGAATATTATTTGAGTGTGGGCTGACACTAGACTATTACAATAGTTCAGTCATAAATTAACAAGCAACCATACATTCTAGGCTTATGAGAAACTAAAATCACTACACCAAATTCCATAAGGTGGCCCATGAGATCCCTCAAGAACTGTCACTTGTTTAAACAGCTCCATTCTTCTCTTTCTTCAATAAAACAATCATTGCCACCTCTACACTAGCTAGTTCCTCTACCTAGAATGTTCTTTCTTGGGATCTTAACATAGCTAGCTAGCTCCTTCTCAGTAAAATGTCATTATATCCAAGGACACTTTTGTATCCATTCAATCTAAAGAAGCACCCTTAATAGTCTAAATTTCTTCCTATTTATATTTTTATCACATTATTAACCACCACTTAATATTTTCTAGCTTAATTTGTTTTTCACCTCTTTCTACCTATTAGAATGCAAATTTCCTAAGAACCGGGTGCTTGCCTCCCCTGATGGCGATTCTAATCCGTGCCCCTAAGAATGATGCCTAACAGAGTAAGTGCTTAATAAAGGGTTTTTTAATGAGTGAATGAATGCAATGGAACTAGACTTCAAAACTGATATTATAAGACTAAAATGCAAGCTATTGAACTAAAGAGGAATTGAATTCATTAAGAAAAATTTAGCGGGGTACTGAAGATTGAACACACATTTAAAAATTTATCATAATTACGTTCCAGGTTATTTGGATACATTATTAAATTCTAAAAAAATAAAAATAAACTCTGTGAGGTGCTTATTATAATACCTATTTATTATTTATAGATGAGGAAACAGGTTGGGAGAGATTTAATGGGTAGTTCAATGGCAAAAGTGACATGACTTACTAGGCATGTCATAGGCCTGAAATCCAACTGTTGGAGGGGGTAAGGCAGGAGGATTACAAGCAAGTTCAAGGCTAGCCTGCGCAACTTAATGAAATGTCTCAAAATAAAACCTTAGCTGGTGCAATGGGCATGCCTATAATCCTAGCACTTTGGGAGGCTGAGACAGGAGAATCCCAAGTTCAAAGCCAACCTCAGCAACAGCCAGGCTTGGCAACAGCGAGGCCCTAAGCAACTCAGTGAGGCCCTGTTTCTACATAAAACCAAAAATAGGGCTGGGAATGTGGCTCAGTGGTTGAGTGCCTCTGAGTTCAATCTCTGATACCAAAAAAATAATAAATAAATAAATAAAAACTTTAAAAGGGATGGGAATGTCACTCAGTGGCAGAGCACGTACCTATCAAGTGCATATAACCATTACCACCACACACTGAAAAAAATATTAAAAATAAAAAAAATTAAAATTTTTTAAAATACATATATAGACATGGCCTAACATTTGACTGACTTGACTGTGCCCTTTCCACTCCTCTTTGATGTATAAACTCAATTGTTCATTTTACAACTCTCTTTAAATAGTCTCATGACAACTGGCAGCCAAGTGCAATAACTGTGGTTAACCTGACAAAACTAGTAGAAGAGACAAGAAGACAGAGTTGCCCCAGTTGAGCCGGCCACAATGAATGAAAACACTGTGAGTTAGTGAGAATGTTTACAAGGCCAAGGCCTTCTGAATCTCTCCATGGGTCACAGCATTTAGTTCTAACAAAACTGAAAGATGATTTCAACCCTCTAGAATACTCTAATAAACAGTGTAAAATACACAACCTGGAAATAACTCTAACATTTGTTAGCTTAAACCTAACTAACATAATGCTCAACAATTTCCTAAGTCAAACATACATGCTTTGAAACTAACATGGATGGGAAAATATGAAAGTTGTTATATATAAACCTAAATGCTGACCTTTAAGTAACCCAGATGTGACTGGTCTGATGATAGTCTCTGCCATCCTTGTGTCTTCCCTGCAGCTTGACTCTTACCACTCCATCCCAGCTCCAAAATGAAAACCCACTACACAGAGCATTAATAAGTAACATAACCCTCGGCAAGTTTTCACGACAGTAAAACATCTTCCCCTCAGAGGATGACCACTATATCATAGGCTCTCCCTCATGTCCCTCTGCTCTGTGAAGTCTGTGCTCCCAAATGTGACACTACACACTGGCAGAGAGCTCACAAAATGATGCTCGGCCTGCTAGATTGGCTGCTTCTCTGCCATGCCAGTTTGCCTTCCCTAATTCATTTACATACAACATATTTACAAAGAACTGTGCTCCATTTTACCCTGGTAAAATACTTTTACAAATAACAGTTAAAGAAGCATGCCTAATTTCTAAAGTTGCTACAGAGAAACAAGAATATTAGCAAAACTTTAAATGCTAGAAATCATAATCTAAACTCACAAGCACAAAATAAATATCAAACATATAAATGCAACATCAGTTATCAGTGTAAATTTTACCAAAATAGATTAATAACTTAGGTATTAGTTACTAATAGGTCAAGTAACTAAAAAGATGTCAAAGCCCTACCTCACAAAGCACCAGGCCCAGAAAGCTATACAGGTGAATTCTACCAAATCCTATTCGAAATGTGTAATTATAATGGTTTTTAAATGTTTAAAGATTTAAAATTCTTTTTGTAGTGCCAGAATTGCATTAATACAAACACCTGCAAAAAAGTCATTTTACTTACGAATATCATATAATTCATATTGATATTCACCTAAATGTCAATGCAGAAATCTTGATGAAAATGTAATAAACAGAATCCATCAATAGTTTAAAAAAATATTACACACATGATCATGTTACATTTACGCAAGTAGGACAAAGATGGTTCAATATTAGGAGATCTATCAATATAGATAGCAGGTTATAAGAGAAAAAAAATGTTTACATATTTTAAAACATTGATAAAAGTCAACAAATTCTTAGTTCAAAAAATTCTTAATACAACAAAACAGTATATATAGTTCCTTAACATGATAAATATTATCTATATTTGAATTCCAAAGCCTATATGATGATTAGCAATGAATTCCAGAAACAGGGCTACTAAACTTGAAAACAAAACAAGGATTTACATTACCACCACTATTACTTAACACTTTTTTATAGAAATATAAAACAATGAAATTAGAAAGGAGAAAAAATAGACATACAAACAGAAAAGAAAGAGGCAAAATCATCAGAATTTATAGCTAATATGACTGGATAACAAGAAAACCTACGAGAACAATTGGAAAAACTTACAGAGAATTCAGTATAGCAGCTTTCCTTATATATTTTAAAAAAAACAGCTGGAAAACATGATGTCATAAAAGATCTCATTTGTAAAAGCAAAAACTGAAACCAAAAAAAAAAAATTCCTGTGAATAAGTTGAATTAACAAATGTAAAAGCTCCACATGAAGAAATTTAGGACTTTAACAAATCCATAATAGAAACCTTAAAAAAATGAAAGAAGCATTCTATTTCTGGGTGTTATAAAATTATCAGTTTATCTAAATTAAATTATAAATGTGATGCAATATCAATAAGAATAACAATAGAATATTATTATTGTTCTCTGCCACCAAATTTTTAATGTCAGATAAAAAATTAAGTATGTTCTATAAGAAAAGAACAAATAAATATATAAAACATGTTAAAATTCTGGGGAAAATTCCAGATTTTAAAACATTAAAAAGTTATAGTAATTAAAACAGGTTGCTTATAACCAGGCACAGTGGCACAGACCTGTAATCCCAGTGACTCAGGAGGCTGAGGCAGTAAAACTGCAAGTTCAAAGCCAACCTCAGCAACTTAGCAAGGCCTAAGCAACTTAGTGAGACATTTTCTCAAAATAAGATATAAAAAGGGCTAGGAATGTGGCTCAGTGGAAAAGCTCCCCTGGGTTCAACTCCCAGGACCAAAAAAAAAACAAAAAACAGATTGAACAGGTAGCTTATACTGGGTATGTGAAAAACAATGAAATAGAAAAAAGTACAAAAATAGACCCTATATAAAATAATTTATAATACAATATTACCTCTAAAACACTTCAGAGGGGGAACAGATGGATTATTCTGGTAAATTGGAAAAATGAGGGTCAATTGCTATCTATTTCCTCATATTTGTGATTGATCAAAAGCAAATATAATGAACCCCTTAAAATACTAGAAGAAAACAGATAATCCTTTCTTCTGTAAATGTGAAAGTGCTTTCTAAATAAGACACAAAATCCCAAAACAATAAAACTGCTAAATTTGATGCATAGAGTTTTCTTCATCTGCAAAGAAAAAAATGTCTAAGTCAAAATACAAATAACAAACTACACGTCTGCAATCCCAACAACTCAGGAGGCTAAAGCCTAAAGCAGGAAGACTGCAACTTTAGGGCTAGCCTGGACAGCTTTGTGAGACCCTGTGAGAAGGAAAGAAGGAAGGGAGGGAGGGAGGGCAGTCAGACAGAAAGGCAATTTCTAGGGTGGATGCCCAATACCAGTTACACACACACACACACACACACACACACACACACACAAAATATATTAACAGCATATATGACAAAGGGTGATTTTTCTTGTTATGGAAACCTGATCAGGAAAAGAACAATGCAACAGAAAAAATGGTCAAAAAACATAAACAGGCTGTTCACAGAATAAAAATACTAACAAATGACATTTAATCCAAAAGATGTTCAACTTTATTCATAGTGAAAGAAAGAAAAATTAAAATAAGATATCATCTTCATCTATCCAGCCATCAAAGGTCAAAGAGGTTTAAAATACAATGCTCTGGAAAGAAGGTGGGAAATTCAGGACTCTTACATACTGCTAATGGAAGTGTAAATTGGTCAACTTCCATGGAGCTTCATTTGGCAATATTTCACAAAATTAGAACTACATACTCTTTGGCATAGTATTTCCACTTCTTGGAACTTATCCTAAAGATATAAATATGAGAAAAAAATTTGTAAAAAATATTATCTATATAGCACAGTTTGTAAAAGCAAAATCCTAGTGAAAATGTAAATGTTCAGAAAAGAATGATTAAATGATGAATAGTTCACCCACACAATGAAATACTGTCTTGCCAGTTTTTTTCAAAAAATGCAGTAGATTTGCCTGAATTAATCTCTGAAATACATTAAGAGAAAAATGCAAGATGCAGATGGATTTACATAAGCATGCTCCTATTTTTTTTTTAAATATTTATTTTTTTAGTTGTAGGTGGACAGAATATCTTTATTTTATTTTTATGTGGTGCTGAGGATCGAACCCAGTGCCTCACGCGTGCTAGGCGAGCACGCTACCACTGCACCATAACCCCAGCCCCAGCATGCTCCTATTTTATAAGGAACTAGAATCACATAGATATTATTGTATATCCTTAAAATATTACTCAAAAAATGCAAGAGGAAACCAAAAATGATAGTTACTTCTGGGGAAGTTTAGAGATCTGTAATAGAAAGAAGTTTAATTTTTTATTGAGCATATTTTTATACTGTTTGAATTTTTTATTGTGACCATTTTAAGTTATAGAAAGTAATATATTTTCCATTGTTCTTTTTGACCTGTAATAATAACAACCTTTCTTTTAAAATGATAGTTTTCTTTTTAAATATATAAATTAATGATATATTCTTATTCAAAGCTTAAAATGATATAGATCATTCAAAATGTTCCAGGAGATAAATTTTAAAATTCTTTCCTATAAAAATGTGAATACTCAGACCACAAACATGATTGTAAATTTTTGTTCTTTTTAGATATATGTGACAGTAGAGTGTATTCTGATGTATATATGGAGTATAACTTATTCTAATTAGGATCCCATTCTTGCAATTGTACATGATGTGGAGTTTCAGTTGTACATTCACTATTCATATATGGACATTTGTTTCACACAGTTCATTTTTCTTTATCTCATTTCAATATTTATTTACTCTAGCACTCTAAACCATTGCCCTAGGTATTCAAAACTTGTGGTTATGTTTTAAAAAGACAAAACAAATTCCTTAATGTTATCTTCAAATATGGTAAACAATTTGCTGCTTGTGTCAAATGCTTGGCAAGTTTCCAGTGGCTTATTACCAGCATCGTAGGCCAGAGCCTGACTTCAGGGCCCCAAGTGACCAAGTCCAGGCATTCACCCCAAACACCAAACAGAAAAAAACAAAACTGAAAAGGAAGAAAGGAAACTTTAATCAATATGGATATAATGGAAAGAAAGACAAAGTCAGATCCAGCATTTTGGCCCTGTCTTTAGGGTGCTGACAGGAGCTTTATATTTAAACAGAGGAAGAATTGAGGCTAGGGGTGAGGTATGCAGAATTAAGTATCTTGGTCAAAATGTGATATGTTGATCATTTTTCTCAGTTCTGGTTCTGAGAGGTGGCTCAGGAGAAGTCTTTATCACCTGAGGGGGAAATTTCCACTTGCTATTCAGGTTGTTTGTCTGTTAGACCTGTGATCCTGCAAAGGAATGATGACTGGAAGCTTCTAGTCACCACTCCAGGGGTCTGAAACAGAGTGCTGCAAACTTTGCCTCAGTCTTCAATGGGGATGAAATAGACAGGTTAGGTAAATTTAGGGCTAATAAACCTTGTATTACTAGTTTTAGATGAACACTTCTTAATTGACTAACATATACATACAGAGCTGAGCTGAGCAGTGTCACAAATTTTAAGTTAATAAAAGAGATAAATACCAAATGAAGTCAGAATGCCAAGCTTTATCCTTTTAGTTACTCCTAAGGCATCTGCAGGTCTAAGTAAATAATCACTACAGCCTCTCTGTTCCATGACTATCAGATAATATATCCTTCCCAAACAATATTTTATTTTTTCTTTCCAAACCTAGCTTCTTGATCAGCACACCTTCTATTCAACCCCACTTGATCAACCCCATTTCCCTTCAGTAATATTTATCTGGAACAAATAAAAGAAGTATTTACTTTCAACTAACCAACCAATTATTGATCTATACAAAATTCAGTGCTTACTACATACATAGTAGGAGCATAAATAAGGACTTGTTGAGATAAATTAATGCTTGAAAGAGTGTTATACAAGGAAAGGAATTTGCCTTTGGGTAAAAACGCATATGGAAAGAAAAAAACAAAAATGATTTTTTAAAAAACCATTTAATAATTAAGTTCAATCTTTTGTGGACTGCTTAAAGGTAAGCTTTGGAGTTTTCAAATTCTTCTCTGTTTTATTAAGAAAACAGAGTATGATAACCTGACCTCATTTAAGACTGTGTGGCACTTTTTTTTTTTTTATTTTCTCTTTCAGTAGTGATATCCATTAAAGCTCCTGTGTTTTTGGAAGATACTTATTCCAGATTAACTATTCATATAGCAGAAGATGGTTCACTTGACTCTTTACAATTTTGTCTAGTCCATTATCAATATCAAGTCATATTCCAATAACCACATTAACTCCAGTAAATGATACTATAGATGTGAATGAAACAATATGGTAGATAAGAATAGTATTAAATCTTTAAAAAAATAAGAGTAGGGCTGGGGATGTAACTCAGAGGTAGAGTGTGTGCTTATCATGCACAAGGCCCTGGGTTTAATTCCCAGCCTCACACATACACCACAAAAATTCTGTATATATATGAACATGCATACATATATACACACTACATAGCATTATTAAATATTAAAGCAACTATAGCATTGAGTACTCTAAAATTATTAATTCACTAAGTTAACTGCAAGTTAACCTAGCAGAATGAAAACATTATTATGCTTTCAAAGATGTTAAAGTCATTATTAGATTCAAGCAATACCTGAATCCACCTTGTTTAAGGAGCAGTTCACATAACATCATATTCTGCCTGAATACTTCTGACCTATAATTTAGGATTTCCTCCAAATCTATTTTCTTCCTTCCTTCTTTCTTTCTTCCTTTTTTTTTTTTTTTTTTTTTGTATCTTCAAAAACCTTACCATTAGAGCCATCACTTCTATCTGTAAGATATTTCTTCAGTCCAACACCCAATTCCTTAAAACATAGTTCATAGTTCAAACTCAAGCATCCCTACAAAATTACAAAAAGCATTTGGGAAACTCCATGAGACAATGCAGAAAACTAGAATTCAATAGAGAAAAGGGAGAGGCATTTCATACCTAGGAAGCAGGATGCGTTAAAATGAATCCAATCAACTACAAATTTTTTTCCCATCCACAGAATTTTGATATATCTACTATTTAATTTCTATATATAGTATATTACAAATGCCATTCTCTTCTGAGAATTGCTTCAAAAGTGCAAATACAATTGAACTGCAGGCAGCATCACCATGATGAATTATTGATGCCTAAAATGATACAGATACAATTTTGGAAGTCATTTGAAACTAGAGACTTCCTAATAAACTGCTCTGAGGGAGCAGGCCTTTTTAAAGGTTCTGGATTCATGTGAACTTATTTGATGGTAAACAGACCCAGATCTTGAAGCATGCACATTTCCATAGTTGTTCCAAAGTTCCCCTGAAGCTGGCACATACCTGTAATCCCAGCAGCTTGGGAAGCTGAGAAAGGAGGATCACAAGTTCAAAGCCAGCCTCAGCTGGGTAAAAAAGCATATGGAGGCTCTAAGCAACTTAGTGAGACCCTATCTCAAAATAAAGAATAAAATAGGGCTAGGAATGTGGCTTAGTGGTTAAGTGCCCCTGGGTTCAATCCCTAGTACCAAAAAAAAAGTTCCACTGACGCATGAAGAGTCCAAATATTTCTCAAAAATATTTCAGAAAGATTGTTAATCGGAGCCAACTGTGGTGGCACACACCTATCCCAGCAGCTCAAGAGTCTGAGGCAGGAAGATCAGGAGTTCAAAGCCAGTCTCAGCAACTTAGTGAGGCACTTAGCAACTCAGCAAGACCCTGTCTCTGATAAAATATAAAAAGAGGGCTAGGGATTTGGCTCAGTGGTTGAGCACCCCTGAGTTCAATCCCTAGTACCAAAAAAAAAAATTGTTAATTGTTCTTAAAAATCACCATTTTGAAAAGAAAAAAAATATTTAAAGCTGTCCACCAACTTTAAAGAGGGTTAAATTATAGAACAGCACAATTCAATAAACAAGTATATTTAAAAACAAGTAAAAGTTAAGCAGGTTATAGGATTAAGTATTATAAAAATACCTGAAGCAATAAAGTGAGAGTTCAGATGACGAAGAATTTTTCTTTTACTTGACAGCCTTCCTAACATGTTTAAAAGTTTTAACTAGTATATATAACTTTGAAATAATAAAAGCACAAAAACTTTTTAAAATATAAATGAGGTTTCTTAAGAAAGTCAATAATGTTAGTTTAGAGACAATCAATTCTAGTCCTTCATAATTGGCCAAGTGTAAGTATAAGTACATCTTCTGCATTTTTTCAAAAACCAGTTTATTAAAGGAATACACAAATAAAAACCTTTCCACATAGACCAGAAGAATTGACTTCTCAATCCATTAGATTTTTAAAGCACAGGCCAACCCAAGTACATAGTCAGAAATCTTCACCACGAATGGTTTTATACAAGCCACACTATTATCCATGTGCACTGAAACTTTCATAAGTTATTGTGACCAACATACTATCTTTTTATGTCTTGTTAAGTTTCAGTGTAGTGCTGAAAAATGCACCCCCAAATTAAAACATGGGTTTAATGGGACAAACTTCTATGTGAAAGATCAAACAACTGTCATGACACCCTGTAGAAGAAAGACTTCCATGAAATAGAACTAATAATGTCAAAACCAAACAAAAGGAATGAGGAAAGTGTTGATAGGTACAAAGTTTCTTCATGGGGGGAAGAAAATGCTCTAACAGTGGTGGTTGTGCAACTTACGGTGGTGGTTGTGCAACTTTATGAATATACTAAAACCCACTAATTGTACATTTTAAAATGGGGAATTTTGCTGGGTGCAGTGGCACACACCTGTAATCCCAGCACTTTGGGAGGCTGAGACAGGAGAATTGCGAGTTCAAAGCCAGCCTCAGCAACAGTGAGGCACTAAGCAACTCAGTGAGACCCTATCTCTAAATAAAATACAAAATAAGGCTGGGAATGTGGCTCAATGGTCGAGTACCCCTGAGTTCAATCCCTGGTGCCAAACAAAAGGCAAGGGCGAGGGGGATTTATGGTATATGAATTCTGTCTGGAGTTTTGCAAACTAAATGAATAAATTTCAAGAAATAAAATGCTAGCCAAAAATGAGTAATGACATTCTGAAATGCACGTACAGATAACAAGGCAGTAGTTAAACAAAACACACACGGTGAGACTAGTTCGGGGGTGGGGGCTGGTCAAAACTACTGTTTTCTTGGTTTGAATTCAAGAAGAAAACAAATATGTAAAGGGCCTCAAATTCAACCCCCAAATCTTTATATATATGTTCTTCCTCCAAGATGCCACCTTCAGTAAATTACCACTAGTTTCTAAAGATGTCCTATAACCACAGGGTAAACACACCACAGTCCATTACTCCTAAAAGTTGCCAGCTCTTCAGCCTAATCATGTTCTATCCATTCCACCTGAGGAGATGAGTACATTCAGTATTGTGCAGCCTTCTTCCACCACAGGGCTTTTTTCATGTGCCCTGAGTTCTTTTGAATGTGAAATGCTTTTTTGAGAGGACATCTAAGAGCAGGTGCAGCTGAACCATTTTCCTTTTCTTTTAGCACAATGAATGACTTTTTGGTTTCAATAGATTTCTATAGTATTGATAAATAAAAGCAAAGAACATATTACCTATTTGGAGAGGAACATCTATCTACAAGATCACTCAGCCTATCCATGTCCCAATTTAACAACCTGCAGGACTGAAATCCTTTTCTAAGAGATATGCTTTTTAAAGCAAAAGAAAATAAAAGCGTATAATAAGGCCAACCCTAAGGCTATATCTCTCAGCCATAGCTATTAAGAGTTTATATAAAGCCATGAGAAGCTCTGTCACATAAATAAAAACCAATTTTTTTCCTTAAAAATAAGAGATAGTGACCAGAAGGGAACGTGACTTGGGATTCTAAGGTATGGATATGTAGATTCTTGAATCAGTGTTGATTTCATGAGTGGATTCAGTTTGTTAAAATTCATCAAACTATAGAATTCTGATTATTGAGGTATATTCCCCCACACACGATAGGTAGGTAAACAGTCTACCTCTAAGTTCCACCCTCAGACTTTCTTTCTTTTTTTTTTTTTTTTTACTTTGATACAGGGTCTAAGTAGTTGCCCAAGCTGGCCTCAAACAATCCTCCTGTCTTAGCCTCCTTAGTAGCTAGGATTATACAAATATACCACCACACCCAGGTCATGTATATTCTTTAAATGTGTGTACTTCTATAAAAAGTAAAATAATTTGAAATTGGGTATTGTGATACCTCCAGCATTGTTCTTTTTGGCTATTCTGGTTCTTTTATTCTTCACATGAATTTTAGGACTTTTTTCTAGTTCTGTAAAGAATGTCATTGGTATTTTCATGGAGACTGCACTGAACCTATAGAACCTGTGGATCACTGTCGGTAATATGGCCATTTCAACAATATTAGTTCTGTGTATCCATGAACATGGGAGGTCTTTCCATCTTCTTGTGTCTTCTATGTCTTTTTTCAATGTTTATAATTTTACATGTAGAACTCTTTCATCTCTCTAATTAGAATAATTCCTAGGAATTTCTCTATTTTGAAGCTATTGTGAAGGGAATTGTTTTCTTGATTTCTTTCTGAGCAGTTTCATTATTTGTGGATAGAAAAACTTTTGATTTCTGTATGTTGATTTTGTATTCCACTACTTGCCTGAATTTGCTTATCAGATCTAGAAGTCTTCTGGTGGAGCCATTAGAATTGTCTAAGTATAGGATCATACTATTTGCAAATAGGGATGCTTTGACTTCTTCCTTTCTTATTTTTATCTCTTTCATTTTCTTCTCTTGCCTAACTGCTCTGGCTAATATTTCAAGCACTATATTAAATAGGGGTGGTAAGAGTAGACATCCTTGTCTGGCTCATGATTTTAGAAGAAATGCTTTCAGTTTTTCCCTATCAAGTATAAAGTTGGCTTTGGGTTTGAAGCAAATAGTCTTTATTATATTGAGGTAACTTCCTTCTACACCTAGTTTCTTCAGGGGTATAATAACAAAAACAGCAATGGAACTGATATAAAAACAGACACACCAATGGGATGGAATAGGAAACACAGAGAAAAACCCACACATAGACAGCCATCTCATTCTTCACAAAGGTGCCAAAAACATACATTAGAGAAAAGACAGCCTTTAACAAATGGTGCTGCAAAGACTGGACATCCATATGTGGAAGAATAAAACTAGATCCCTGGCTCTAGTCCACACAAAATTCACTCAAAATGGATCAAAGACCTAGGAATAAGACCAGAAAATATGCAACTGCTAGAAGAAAACAAGGGAAACATTCCAACATATAGGCACAGACAACATCCTCAGTAGGAGTCCAATAGCTCAGGAAATAATACTAAGAATAAATAAATGGAATGGAATCAAATTTAAAAGCTTCTCTTCCAACAGAGGATTAATATCCAGAATATATAAAGAAGTCAAAAATACACAACACCAAAAAAAAAACTCATTCAACAAATGCGCAAATGAATTAAACAGACACTTCTCAAATTAAGAAATACAAACAGCAAACAATTATATGAAAAAATGTTCAACATCTTTAGCCATCAGGGAAATGCAAATCAAAACTACTCTGGGATGCCATCCCATTCCAGTCAGAATTGCAATCATCAAGAATATAAATAATATTAGAGAAGAGGAAAGGGAGGGTGAAGGGGAAGGAAAGGGAAAATACTGGGGAATGATTAACCAAATCATACTGTTATATTGTGTGCATGTACAAATATGTAACAAGTCCTTCTATTATTATAATTATAATGCACCAATAAAAATATGGGAAAAAACAATACAAATAACAATAAGTGCCAGTGAGGATGTAGGAAAAAAAGGAATGCTCATACACTGTTAGTGAGAAAATAAATTAGTATAGCCACTATAAAAATCAGTATGGAAGTTCCTCAAAAAACTAAAAATGGAACTCCCATATGATCCAGCTATACCACACCTCAGTATTTATCCTGAAGAATTAAAGACAGCATGCTTTATAGAAATGTGCCTTCCCATGTTTACAGCAGCACAATTCACAATAGCCAAGTTATGGAACCAGCCTAGGTCCATTAAGAGATGAATAAATTTTTAAATGGGGTATATATTCCCAATGGATATTTATTCAGTCATAAAGAAGAACGAAATTATGTCATTTGCAGGAAAATCAAGGAAACTAGACAGCATCATATTAAATGAAGTAAACCATACTCAGAAAGACAACTGTATGTTTTCCCTTATATGTGGAAGCTGGAAAGAAAAAAAGGATCTTATGAAAATAGAAGGGAGACCAGTGGGGGTAGAGGAAGGAGATGGGAGAGGGAGATAAGGTGAGATACAGGGAATTGAAATTGATCGTTATGTTGTGTGCATGTCTGAATACGCCCACAATGAAACTCACTATTCTGTATGATTAATATGCATCAATAAAAAGGAAAATTTTATTAGTTTCTTACCTAAAATAAAACATCACATTTAAGAGTGATGATGATAATGATAGCTAACTCAATAAAGCACTATGATGTCAGACATTATGTCAAGCCCTTTATATACACTGTATCTTAAAGCAAGATAATACATTCTTATATTTCAAGAAAAGACTTAACTATGTGTACACTATAAATATGTATGTCTACAACCCAATCCCTGATAGTTAGTTATACTGCGTTACTTTTGGCTGAGTCTAAATACCCTATCCTGTCAAGAAGGAAAGAAAAACTCCTTCACCCATACATATCCTAAGAATAAACATGGAGTTTAAAAAGAATCAAACTGCTGGGCATGGTGGTGCATGCCTGTAATCCCAGCAGCTCAAGAGGCTGAGGCAAGAGAATTGTCAGTTCAACACTGGTCTCAGCAACTTAGTGAGTCCCTAAGCAACCACTAAATTGCTTAAAATAAAACATAAAAAAGTCTGGGGATGTGGCTCAGTGGTTAAGTGCCCCTGGGTTCAATCCTCAGTACCAAAAACAAAAACAAAAACAAAAAAAACCTTCATACTATCTCCTGCTAATATCCACTTCCTCTCCCCCAAGGGAACATACATGAAAACTGAACTAGAACAACTAACTCCAATCCAAACCTCCCTCACTACTCCATGCACTGAAGCAGCTGTTCTAGTAACCTTTTAATTATGCCACAGAACTACAAGGATCTAATGGAGTCTATGCCAGGTACAAATGGGAAGCAAAAGAGTGACTTCATTACTTTTAGCATCCTGAAGACTTAAGATCATTCCCCACCAATTTAACTTCCAGGACTAAAGAAATTTTGTTATAATGTCATCATAGTACAACAAGCTATCTGCTACTAAAATTAAACTTCTAAAAACCATTTATCAAATACCTTCCATTTTTTTCAATACTGATGGGTTCTTCACGTCCTTTAACTCAAATTATTCCTAAAAAAAATAGCTACTATTTTAAAAAACAGCTACCATTCTACTTCATGCCAGGTACTGCTTTAAGTGCTTTATGTGCATTAATTCACTTATGTCATAATAAGCTAGAAGATAGTAGAGTCAAGATTTGAAGTCAGGCAATTCATTGTGAGAGTCCACAACCCCAGCTACAGTACTCAACTGCCGCTCACCACTCAATGAAGCAGAGAAGAAGATACTGAGTTCAGAGTGTGTAAGTTACTTTCCCAAGATTAGAAAGCTTAGTAACCAATGATCTAGATATAAAACTAGGTCTCTAAGAGTTCAAAGCCCATGCTGTTTCTCTTCCCTTCTCAGCCTAATGGAATCCATGATAAAGCAGAACAGAAATCTAGCTTCTCTGCAGTAAAATGAGAATTGTAAGAAAGCCATTTAAGTCATATTTTCCCAATACCACTTCTTTCTTCCTCTGTGCATTAAGATCTTTTGTATTATAAATCTGCTTTTTAGAGAGTTTAGAAAGTTTTATTATAGCAAAAAAGTAGCAAAGAGGATAATGGAACAGTACAAACATATTAGCTGTAAGTGACTAATACGAAATAAAACCAGGAAAAGCATTTTTAGACTGTTGTTGTGAACATTTATAGGAAGCAGATCAACTAAGCCCTTTTATTATGGGTTATGCATGAGACAGAACATGCTTTTTCATACCTGATTCTTTACCAAAGATGGTCTTTGCTGTCTTATCCAAGCTCTTTACATGGGTTTAAAAGAACTTCAGGGGGGCTGGGACTGTAGCTCAGCGGTAAAGTGCTTGCCTCGCATGCGCGAGGCCCTGGGTTCGATCCTCAGCACCACGTACAAAGCAATAAAATAAAGACATTGTGTCCATCTACAACTAAAAAAATATTAAAAAAAAAAAAACAAAAACAAAAAACTTCAGGG
The DNA here is from genome assembly GCA_004024805.1 of Geosciurus inauris. Classification (NCBI taxonomy): domain Eukaryota; kingdom Metazoa; phylum Chordata; class Mammalia; order Rodentia; family Sciuridae; genus Geosciurus; species Geosciurus inauris. The sequence goes on along the minus strand of PVHX01017294.1, from coordinate 2,889 downwards.
TCCAAAGCCTTTAAAATTCTCAAACAGGTTTTCTGCAAAGTCTGGTTCCTGGGATAAAACAAAGTTCCTCAATCTGGGCACTAGTCAAAGTTTGGGCTGGATAATTCTTTGTTGTATATAGGGTTATACTGTGCACTGTCAGATGTTTTGTAGCATCCCTGGCCTCTTCCCACTGGACACCAGTAGGACAACTTCCATCACACTCCTCACAGTTGTGGCAATGTCTCTAAACACTGCCAAAAATCTCCTAGTGATGGGGAGAGAAATAGCACCACGTTCAGAACAGAGACAGGTCTTCAGTTCTAATAACATGTTATTCTTACTTTTTGACCTCTTATTTTTGTCCTTACCTATATTATTCTTATCTGTACTTGTTGCTTTATAAGCATTCTTATTTATTTTGCATATTCAGACAAGCACTGTGTTTATATTTTTATCTCTCCCAAATGTACAAGAAATTAATTCACTGGATTGGCTCAACACAATGTCAAGTAACTCAGATGCCCCTTTGAAAAAAATGGGTAACTCTAAATAAGACTATCCATAGCTGAAAATCCAAAATCCTAAAAATACCAACATGATTCTTAAAAAGTTTCAGATTTTCGGATTTCCAGATTAGAGATGTTCAACTGGTAAAATCTATACAAATATTCCAAAATCCAAAGAACTCTCCAACACTTATTTTCCAAGCATCTTGGATAAAGGATTCTCAATCTGTAACCAGTTTTTAAAACTTTCCTGTAAATTTGAAATTATCAATACTAAAAGTTATAAACACATATTGGAAATATAAGAGTACTTAATAAACCACATATCTGATAAGACGTTAATATCCAAAATATATTAAGACCTCCTATAACTCAACAACAAAGACAAATAACCCAATTAGAAAATGGGCAGAAAACCTGAATAACATTTCTCCAAAGATGACAGGAAAATGACCAACAAGTATAAAATAAAATATGCTCAACTGTACTGATCACTAGGGAAAATGAAAATCAAAACCACAAGGAGCTATCACCTTATACCCATTAAGATAGTTAATTAGAAAAACAGAAAATAACATGTATGCAGAGAAATTAGAACTCTTGTACATTGTATAAAATGGTATACCTGCTAACAAAAATAGTATGGCAGTTCCTCAAATTTTTAAAATAAAACTACCACATGATCCAGCAACCCCATTTCTAGGTATATATCCAAAAGAATTGAAAGAAGGATCTCAAAAAGATATTTTCCACAGCAACCCTGTTCACAATAGCCAAGAAATGGAAGCAACTCAAATATCCACCGAAGGATGAACAGATAAGTAAATGTGATAAATATATACAGTGGAATATTATTTGGTCTTAAAAAGAAATCCTGCCACAAGCTACAACATAGATGAATCTGAAGTAGATTATGCTAATTGAAATAAGCCAGTCACAAAAATGCAGATACTAAATGAGTCGACTTATATGCTCTAAGTGCCAAATTCATAGGAACAAAGTAAAATGATGATTATCAGCTGCTGGGGGGAGTGGAAAATGAGGAATTATTTAATAGGCATAGAGTTTTAGTTCTCCAAGAAGAAAAAGTTCTAAATACCTGTAGAATAATAATGTTAATATACTTAACCTTACTGAACTGTACACTTAAAATGGTCAATTTTGGTATGTGGTTTTTATCACAGTTAAAAACTGTTAATGAGAATATATCAGAAATTATTAAGTCCTCATAGTAAAATAAATGGAAAGGCTACTAAAGACTTTCACTTCAATAATCTGATTCCATGACAACTAATTTGACAAACATTTACATGGCACCCACTCTGTACAATGTACCAAGATAGTACAGCCTACCTGAAAGTAGACAAACTAAACCATAAATCATAGTCATAATGCAAGCCTAAACATTCATAGCCACAACTCCTTCTCAATTCAAGGAATGCAAAACTGTTTTTCAGCTTAGATTCTACACTGACAAGGGAAGTTTAATCTAATCCTTGAAGAAACACCATATTTTCATACTATGTGACTATCGTTATCTGGATAATTGTATGGGTGAAAAAAACACAATGCAACTTGTTTCCTACATTGGAGGATATGATAAAGAGATAGCTACTTAATACTGTTAGCTATTAAGGTTTATTTTGGTTTTCAGTATGATTCATAACGCTCCCAAAAGTAGATAATGCCCACTTTGTACATAAGAATTCTACAAATTTCTCATGCTAAACAGACTCTAAAATGCTATTCCTTTAACTCTAAGTGATTAATGTATACATATATAAATGAAAGGAATAGCATTTTATATATTACAGATATATAAAACATACATATATATGTATATATGTGTGTATATATATATATATGTGAAAAGGAGAGAGATATGAATGATATAAGTATTCCCACACCATCAATAAGGTGTTTTCTGTTTGTTATGTAATTTGTATCTGATGATTCTCTTCTTTGAGTACAAACCAAGAATTTCAAACCTGAAGTCTATGAATCATTGTTTCTGCCTACAGGTAGCTGACATTATTCATTTACATTTCCCCATTCTTTGGTACTCACTAAATACTATATATAATTTTATTTTGCAGGATCCTTTAAGGAGGGAAACTACAGATTGAACTTTCTTTTCAACTGAATTCTAGAATGTGTTCTCTACTTAATTTGAACATTGATACATGTTCCCAGCTACTTAGTTATTTTGTTTTTATTTTTTGGTGCTGGGGATTGAACTCAGGGGCACTCGACCACTGAAGCCACATCCCCAGCCCTATTTTGTGTTTTATGTAGAGACAGGGTCTCACTGAGTTGCTTAGTGCCTCGCCATTGCTGAGGCTGGCTTTGAACTCGCGATCCTCCTGCCTCAGCCTCCCTAAGTGCTGGGATTACAGGCGTG
>PVHX01017293.1:0-40560 GCA_004024805.1 Geosciurus inauris | reverse complement strand
TATATATCCTGGAGATCAGTGCTCTGTCTGATGTGCTTGTGGCAAAAATTTGCTCCCAGAATGTAGGCTCTCTGTTCACTTCATTGATAGTTTCTCTTGCTGAGAAGAAGCTTTTTAGTTTAAGTCCATCCCATTTATTGATTCTTGCTTTAATTTCTTGTGCTATAGGTGTCTTGTTAAGGAATTCAGGGCCTAATCCGAAAGTGGGTATTCTTATCATGTTCTTCTTTTTAGAAGAAATGCTTTCAGTTTGTATGCATTCAGAATAGTGTTGGCCTTGGTCTTATCATATATCACCTTTACAATGTTGAGGTAAGTTCCTCCTATCCCTAGTTTTTCTAGTGTTTTAAACATGAATGGGTGCTGTACTTTGTTGGTGAATTATATTTATTGATTTCTGTAGATTGAACCAATGTTGCATCTTTGGGATGAAACCCATTTGGTCATGATGCACTATTGTTTAAATGTGTTTTTGTTGTATGTGGTTTGCCAATATTTATTAAGAGTTTTTGCATCTATGTTGATCAAAAATATTGATCTGAAGTTTTCTTTCCTTTTTTTTTTTTTTTTTTTTAAATCTTTGTCTTATTTGGGTATCAGGGTGATACTGGCTTCATAGAATGAGTTTGGCAGTGTTTCCTCCTTTTCTATTTCATGGAATAATATGAGGAGAATTGGTATTAGGTCTTCTTTAAAGATCTGGTAGGACTTAGCTGAGAATCCATCCAGTCCTGGGCTTTTCTTTGTTGGAAGGCTTTTGATAGCTGCTTCAATTTCATTACTTGAAATCTGTCTGTTTAAGTTTTCTATATCCTCATGGTTCAATTTGGGCAGGTCATATATCTGTAGGAATTTCTCAATATCTTCACAATTTTCTAGCTTATTGGAGTATAAATTTTCAGAATAGTTTCTGACGATCCTCTGAATTTTAGCAGCATCTCATTATTATATTTCCTTTTTTTTTGGCTAATATAGTATTTTATTTTTGACCTGGGTGGTAGTTACACAGGATCAACTACTTCATGATAATTCAATGAGTATACAATTTGTGATTTGTATGCCTTCCTGTATGTGTTACATATCAATAAAGTTGTTACATATGTTACATATCAATAAAGTAAAACAAAAACCTATGTGAGAAGTTTCTTAGGAGACATGAATACAGAAAAATATGTCAGTAGTATCAGGAAACCAACTAAGTACAATGAAAATAGCAGATGGCACAGGGCCTATATATACTAGGGACAGATGAGAGGTGGAACTCCAGAAGTGAGGAACAAGACCTTTCCAAGTGGGTCGGCCACCCTGCTGAGACGACTCTCTTCTAACGAACCGCTGTCACATCCCATGAGAAAATATGCACCTGATACTGCCAATTCTACCTTCCTTACTTTTTTTTTTTCTAACTTTGTTACCTGTTATAATAAAGAAGACTGACCACACAACATACTGGAGAGGATGTGGAGCACCCACAGGTCTGCTGAGGGAGCTCAAGAGGAAAACAGCTGGGAGCTTTTAAAGTTCAATATATATTTAGCACATCCAACCAGTTCTCTTTGAGATTGGTCCAAAATAAACAAAAACCTATTTCCACACAGAAGCTTATACACAAATGCTGAAACAATCTCAATATCCACCAATAAGTGAATGAATAAACAGAGTGGTGCACTCACGTGATGAGTATATTTCCTTTTATATCTCAGATTTTGTTAATTTGAGGTTTTTCCCTCTTGTGGTTAGTTTGACTAAGGATTTATGAATTTTGTTTATTCTTTCAAAAATCAACTCTTTTTGTTTCATTCATCTTTTGTATTTTTAATCTCAATTTCATTGATTTTGGCTCTGATTTTAATTATTTCCTGTCTTCAACTGATTTTGGTATTGTTCTTCTTTTTCTTGGGTCTGAGATATAGCATTAGATTTTTTAATTTGGTATCTTTTTTTTTTTTGTATGAGCACAGTGCTGTGACCTTTAGTCTCAGAACTGCCTTCATACTGTCCCAGAGGTTTTGTACCACTAGTCTCACATGCCTCTAAGTGTTTCTTTTTTTTTTCTTCTGGTACTGGGGATTGAACTCAGGGGTACTCGACCACTGAGCCACATCCCCAGCCCTATTTTGTGTTTTTATTTAGAGACAGGGTCTCACTGAATTGCTTAGCACCTCGCCATTGCTGAGGCTGGCTTTAAACTTGCAATTCTCCTGTCTCAGCCTCCCAAAGTGCTGGGATTATAGGTGTGCGCCACCTCACCCGGCTCTCTAAGGGTTTTTGAAAAAAATTTTTTCCCTGATTTCTTCTGGTATCCATTCATCATTCAAAAGTGTATTATTTAATCTCCAAGTGTTAAAGTGGTTTCTGTTTTATATCTTATCATTGATTTCTATTTCATTCTACTATGATCTTATAGAATGCAAACTGTTATCTCTGTTTTTTGTATTTGCTAAGATTTGGTTTGTGACTTAAAATATGGTATATTTTAGGAAATGTCCCATGTGCTGCTGAGAAGAAAGTGAATTCATTGAATTCAGTCATTGATGAATGAAATATGAAATATTCCATAGATGTCTGTTAGGGCCATATTATTAATTGTATTTTTTAGTTCTATAGAATCATTACTTAGTTTACGTTTGGATGATCCATCCAGTGGTGAGAGAGGAATGTTAAAGTCACCTAGTATTATTGTTTTGTGGTCTATTTGATTCTTGTTTTTTTTTGGTTGTTGTTGTTGTTACCAGGGATTGAACTCAGGAGTACTCAACCACTAAGCCACATCCATAACCCTATTTTGTGTTCTGTGTAGAGACAGGGTCTCACTGAGTTGCTTAGTGCCTCGCCATTGCTGAGGCTGGCTTTGAACTCATGATTCTCCTGTCTCAGCCTCCCAAAGTGCTGGGATTACAAGCATGTGCCACTGTGTCCAGTTTATTTGATTCTTAATACTGAGAATGGTTTGTTTGATGTACACAGATGCTCCATTGTTGGGGCATACATATTTATAATAATATCTTGTTGATTTCTGATTTCCTTAAGCAGTATAAAATGACCTTCTTTGTCTCTTCTGGTTAATCTTGGCTTGCAGTCTACTTTATCTGACATGGGAATAGCTATCCCTTCTTGTTTATGAGTTCAATGTGAATGGTATGCTTTTCCCCATCCTTTTATCTTCAGTCTGTGGATGTCTTGCTTGTGAGGTGAGTCTCTTGCATTGTCTTTCAGAGCTTGCACTTGAGACCTTACACACTTGAGACAAAGAAGGTCATATTATTTCAGGTCTGCCTGGATTTTAGGGTCTGGGTTGAGAAATATGTTGATATCTGGATTGGTTTACCTCAAATTTTTCATCAGTTGTTTTTCTCTTGCAGCTTTAAAAATTCACAATGTTCTTTTTTAAATTTTTTTAGTTGTCAATGGACTTCATTTATTTATATGTGGTGCTGAGAATCAAACCCAGTGTCTCACACATGCTAGGCAAACACTCTACCACTGAGCCACAACTCCAGCCCTGCAATGTTCTTAATGATTTACATAAATGGATTGCAGTGTATGTACTCTTTTGCAACTTTCCATTTTTATCCAAAAAAGTTTCTTTAGCTATATCTATACTGATATAGTTACTTATTTTAATTGATACATGTATTATTCATTTGGGCTGCTATATGTGATATCATTTAATGAAGAATAATTTATCTTTCACTATTGATAGACACTGAAGTTAAAGTTCACTTCTTTTTCTAATATAAACTATGCTGCAGTAAACATCTTTGTATGTAGTTTTTAAAGTGTACTTATGTGGGAGATTCTGTAGGGCACCTACTTAAGAGTAGAATTTTGCTTTGCAGGGTATATTTAATTTCTCCACTACTTCTAACTCTTCACCTGTATGTGCATGGTTGAGTTGTACTCTTTCAATCCCCTTGAAGTTAGTTATAGTTATGAAATTTGTGCAATTAAATGTTAGCAGAGCCTGAAGAGCTGGTGAGAATTCAGCGTATTCTCTTTGCCTATGCCTCCATCAACTGTAATGACCCATTTGGTGAACTATTTATTGCAATGGGTTTCAGTGAGTATGACAGAATAAAGTCTTCAGTTGACTTGTAACAAATATTAGGTATGAGCTATCAACAAATTATTAATAGTTTATATCAGGGGTTAGCAAGCTATGGCCTGCTGATTAGATCCACCCCTGCCTATTTATTCATGTATTGTCTAGGCAGAGTTGAGCAGTTGAGACTGAAACCATGTGACCTATAAAGTTGAATTTATTGTTTGCCATTTGGCCTTTTGAAGAAAAAAGTTTTGTTGACTTTAAATCACTGAGATTCTGGGATGTTTGTTACTGCAGAATAATTGTAACATCCTGAGTTATGATGTGCTTACTGAGCACCAGATGATATTGCCTGACTGTACGTTTATTGTCCGTATGATGGGTATCTTAAAAGTATTTTTTTATCATGGAAACAAGCCATTCTGCTTTGAACATATGTCTGTTGATCTGCATGAACCTAATGGTTGTTTTTTGTTCCCAAACAGCCTTTTTGAGGCAAAATCTTATAAAATTCACCCAGTATAAATATATAACATATGCTAAATTTGTATAGTTGTGCTTCCATCTTCATGGTTTTTCAAGGAGGATTGGGTCATATCAAGCTATTTCCTTATAGCAATTCCATCAGTTTTAGAGCAATCCCTCAAGTTTTCTAGTCCCTATTTGTGTTAATCAATCCTCATTGCCTCCTCTAGCCTCAATCACATACAGCCTTCTGTCTGTATAGATTTACAGTTTCTGGAGATTTCATAAAAGTGGAATCATACAGTATGCAATCTTTCACATCTGACTTCTTTCATTTAGCATAATATTTTTGAGATTCATCCATGTTTTAGCACCAGTCAGTAGTTTGCTCCTTTTTTATTGCTGAATAGTTTTCTATTATATGTGTAATTCTACATTTGACATATCCATTCACAAGTTGATGGAAATTTGAAGTTTTTTTTACTTTTTGATTATTATGAATAATGCAGGTATAAGTATTTGTGTATATGTCTTTACACGGACATGTTTTTATTTCTCTTGAATAAAGTATAGGATTGGAATCCATTGATGAGATGGTCAGTTTACATTTTGCCTTTCAAAGATATCACCAAACTGTTTTCCACAGTAGCTGTTTCATTTTGCCTTCCCATGAGCAACATCTTTTCTACATCCTCATCAGCACTTGGTGTTGTCAGTTTTTTTGAGTGCAGCAGTTTTAGTGAATGTGCGGTGATATCCTACTGTGGTTTTAATATTCATTTCGCTAATGACTACTGATGTTGAGCAATATTTCTTCTGTTGTGATTATTAATCTTATTTATGAAATATCTATTAAAATCTGCTTGTTTTAAAATTGGGTTGTGTTTTCTTTTTATTGTGATGTTCAAGTAGTTCGTATGTATTCTAGGTACAAGTCCTTTATTAAATTTATGGTTTGCAACTATTTTCTCCTACTGGATGTCTCTTTTTGCTTTCTTAATGGTGTCCATTGATTCAAATGACTTTAATTTTGATTAAGTCCAAGTTATTATCTTTCCCTTTTATAGATCATGTTTTCTGGTGGAGTTTTTAAGAACTCTGTCCAATCTAAAATCGCGACAATTTTCTTCTGCATTCTTCTATAAATTGTACAGTTTTAGTTTTCATACTTAGAACTGAGATCTATATTGAGTTGATTGTTTTTGTGTATGGTAGGCCTAGTGATTCTCATCTCATGCTTTTTGGGGTAATTGTGGTTGAGGAGAGAGTATCAGAGGTGAAAAACTGGTGCCTCACTGAGCCTTATGAAGAAGGGGAGGGAGTCAGAAACCTGAAAATACACTTTCCACTTAGAATTGCAAATACAAAACTTGAAACTTTCAAAGTATGAAAATACCTTCCTGCAGTGAAAAATCTATCTCAGGACATTATCAGCATTTGTATTGTAAGCAAGTAATAATGAGAGCTCAGCATACTCCTCTTATGTGTATAAAGTTGTGGATCTTTGAAAAAAAACTAATCCAAGCTTATGTAACCTTATCTTTCCTTTCAGTTTTACAGACTTCAGAGAGTTATGCTAGTCCAGGGAGACTTAAGTTTTCTTCAAAGATTTCAGGACATAACTCAGCAAGGAACACTTTCATGATTTTTTTATAAAATGAGGGGAACATGGACGTCTTTCAGTAGGACTAACACTGCTCTCTATAGAGAGTTAATTGTACACATGGAGAGAAGTCTTTTTTTCTCTCTAGTGTAGCAACTTGGGAGCTGATGGGAAGTTACATTGCATTTATATAGCTGCAGAATTATGCAGTATGTAGCTGTATTTCCAATCCAAAAGGGAAGGCATCAGAGTCACAATCAAAGTAGCAACATCAAAAAATATTCTCATAATCTCTACCCACCAGTAATAAGTTCTAGCCCCCATTTCCCCCTGTTGCTTCCCTTCTGGGAAGAGTTCTGGGTGCTGTCTTCATGGTTTCTGCATTCACTATTGTTGTGAAACCAGGGCTGGCAGATTTCACTGTCAAATTCAGTCTCCCACATCACTCATGGGACCAAAATAAAAATAAAAAAAAAACCTTTCTTTGAATCCTGGTTTTGCTAGTGGACAATTCATTTGCCCTCTTTAAGCCTGAGTTTTCTCACCTATTAAAAAAAAAAAAGATAACACTGTCCTTCCAGGGCTACTATGTGAATTAGAGAGAATATGAATCACTTAGCATGGTGCCTGCTTCAGCTTAACTCTTCTCAGCTCCGAAATTATCTTCCTGAGTACACACCATAAATGGTGACCATAAAAACCCACTGTGGCTGTTTGTAGTACTGATAGTCTTTCTCTTTCTTCCCTTCTTCGTATCTTCCTCCTTATCCCTGCTCTCCTATCCTTTTTTTCTTCTTCATCTTTTCTCTTCCTTTTGTGGCAGATGACATCAATGCTGCACATGTTCTGATGAGGACCCTGAGCCTGAACCACTGTCACTGAGGCAGAAGTCCTTTCTTCTGTTTAGTCACCACTGCCACCATCTATGACCCTCGGGATAGGACCATACCCACAGATCTAACAAGACCTTTCATTTAAGGGTGACATGTGCTCAAATGTCACTAGTGCTGTAAAGTACTAGCAAAATCTTGTGGCAGGGGTCAGTCCTCTTGTGCAGCATGAAATACTGAGCTGAAATGTAGAGTTTGGAGTGACTGCATTATCTGGGGAAACCCAGGCATCTTTCCAATGTGGCCTTCTGGCTGCAGTCCTCCACCCCCATGAAAAATGGTGAAGGAACTTTTTCTCCTTGCCCCAGGGTTGCAGTTTCTTCCTCACTTCTTCTCACACCAGCAAATGGCTTCATTCTGCAACCTGTATTCAATGCATCTCCCAAGTCTTTTAGTGCCTCATTAAAAAGTATTCCCTGCTCTGGATATGTACTATGACTTGAAATGCATTTAAATAAAATAACTAAATTAAAAAAAAAGTATTCCCTGATTCCTTTGACTTAGCTCCTTTGCTATTGCTGCAAACCCCAACTCAGGCCTTCATCATGTCTCTCTTGTACAAGAGTCTCCTTATGGCTGAACCTGCTTTTACTTTTGAACCTTGTAATTATCTATGCTCTATTTTCCAGCCAGAGAGATCTTAAAATATAAATCACACGCGTTATCCTACATAAAACCCTCTAATTGCCTCCTATTGCTCTTAGCACAAAATCCAAACACTTTATCATGCATTTGCAAAGTCCTATATATCCTAGACCCTCTATTGTTTCTGTCATTATCTACTACTTTCATTTGCTCCAGTGTGCTCCAGCCACACTCATCATCTTTTTGTTCTTCAAACCAGGAAAATGAATATGTAACGGCGGTCTTTACAATTCCTTTGCCTTCTCCTGTGCCTAGAACCCTCTTATCCTTTATCCTCCCATGACTATTTTTTTCTTTTCCATCTGGAAAGGAAAGCTCACGTGTTGAGGGCTTTCTTGGCTGTGCAGTGCAATGAGGCACCTCCATTCTAGTCATTTGCTATTGCTCTGTCAGTGTTTTAGTTTTGCATTTATGTGTGCATATATATTTTATTTCATTCGTATATGCTTCCCCCAACTGGTATACTAATTTCAGGAGGAAAAAAAAATTCTCTTGTTCACCCCTTTACTCTCAGGGCATAGAAAATACACTCAATAAATACTTGTGCAATAACTGAATGAATAGATCCACATCCAAAATGATTTCCCCCTTCAGAAAGCACAGCTGATACTTCTTCTGGCTCAGATATTTTGCTCCACAGTTTCTCTCTCCTATCTCTGAGGAAGATCTCATCGCCCTCCCCTTCATGGGAGCTTCCAGGAGGGAATAGATGTAGCTATTTGTGCTTTTAGGATCCAAGGTAGGATTCCAGCCTCATTACCTCCTGTCCTCAGTCTGGGTTTTTGTAAACAGTGACCTTCTGTTTTTAGCAAGGAGCTAGTATCAAAGACAGTATGGGCCAAAACTGAGCTTTCAAACAACTGGTTTCATCAGGAAAGCATAGCCGAAGCATGGAGTGAAATTGGGTACTGAGATTGTGGCTGGTGGGAAGCTGTGTCGAAAAAACAAACTGTGGTGTGGGTGGCCTATGGGAATCTAGGTTTGTCAAGGGAAGCATGGGGTTTGGGACTCCCTTGGAGACCTGCCTCAGCGGGTGTTTCATATATCCTTTGCATTTCCCTCTCTGAGTAAGGCTGTTATGCTTCCTTTTCACAGTAATAACTGTGTTTTTTTTCCAGGTTTATTAAGTTATGATTGCTATGTCAAAATTATATATATGTAGGTATACAACTTGGTGTTTTGATATAAGTATACCTTGGGTAATGATTTCTATAACCAAGCTAATTAACGTATCTGTCACCTGACATAGTTACCATTGTGTGTGTGTGTGTGTGTGTGTGTGTGTGTGTAGAACACTAAGATCTCCTCCATTAGTAAATGTCAAGTATGTAATATAGTATTATTAATACATTACTTTATTACAGTTATATATGCTTTTAGCACAAAATCTTAACACTTTATCATGCTTTTGTAATGTCCTATATATCCTGGACCCTCTAATGTCTTTGTCATTATGTACCACTTTGCACTGTATTATAATACAATACATCATTATGAGTTACAATGCTGCACATTGTATCTTTAGTGTTTATTCATCTTTTAACTGAAAGTTTATACTCTTTGGCCAACATCTCCCCATTTCCTGCTTCCCTCTCCCCCAAGCCTCTGGTAACCACAATTTTATTCTTTGTTTTTCTCAATTTGACTATTTCAAATTCCAAATGGAAGTGTTATCATGCAATATTTGTCCTTGTGTCTGATTTTTTTTTCACTCAGCATGATGTACTCCAAATTCATCCATGTTATCAGAAATGACAGGATTGCCTTCTTTTGTAAGGCTGAATAATATTCCTGTGTGTGTGTATTTATACACACACACACACACACACACACACATATATATATATATATCACAATATCTTTACCTATTCATCTAATAACAGAATCTTAGGCTGTTTCTGTATCTTGGCTATTATCAATAATACTGCAATGAAGATGACAGTGATTTCATTTTGAGGTACTGATTTCATTTTCTTTGATAAATACCCAGAAGTGGGATTGCATGTTTTCTCTGAAGTGTCCTCCATATTATTTGTCCTTGAAACAGGAAATTTCTGTTCCATTTGGTAATTGAATTTTCAAGAATAAGCCTTGGACTCAATTTCCAGGCACATTCAATCTTTTGCACCAAATGTTGTTTGTTTACATCAGGATATCTTTACTTGAAATCTATAGGCCATAATTTTTTGAGGCAATATGCAGAGATGTCACCTTAAGGAAACTTATACACATTAATCTGAGCTTGTTGAACTCTAACATGTATATTAGAGATGATTATTTACAAAAAAATATATAATGGAAACTCTAATGATTCAAAAGAATATTTAATTTACAGGAGTAAGACTGCTATTCTTGTTTATGTCATAACATAAAGAAAATGTATGCAAAAAGCTACTACCCATCCTAAAGTGGCATATGTATGGACTTTTCTCAATTCTGCAGTATGAAGAGAGTATGAATTTTGCTTGGATTCAAAGTTACTGGGCAAAGTTACTATTTGCTTAAGATAGCAGTAAAAGCATGGATTTCCTTTAATTTTCACGTACGAAAGAACCACCCAGAAATAACAAACTTCCCAAACTACCTTTCCTGCACCAGGGTGTTTGATTTGTGCTTCACAACCACCACAGTAGCTGCTCTTATCCCTGTTTAGCAGATGAAGAAATGGACAGAACAATTGACTTCTTATAAATGAAGCTGAAGCTTCACAAATTAAGTTTTGCTTTGTGAATAATGGTTGTACATCTTACTTCAAATCAAAATCCCAGCATGTTTTTAAATTCACCAATTTTATCAGTGAGAAGGAAGCTAAACAATGATGTCTATAAAATTATGAGCAAGAACTGTTGCCCTAGAGTTTTGCAGAAATGGAAAGATGTAAGAACACTGATATCTTTCTTTCTCTCTTTTCTTTCTTTTCATTTTTTGCTCTTAACTTGTTGTAAAAGTCTATAGACAATCTGGGTGTGAAAGAAGTTAAGAAGTGTGAATTAATGTACTGTGATGTTCTGGCATTAGGAACATGTTTATTCTTAATTTTAGCTCTCCCTCTCTCCATTTTCTGATGACCTTGTTTTTCTATGTACTGTTGAGTTGAAATTCTCCAGGCATGACTATATCAGAATTAGATTAATAAAAAATGATACCCAGAAAAAGACTGAAACAGAACATCATTCATTATTGTTAATTCTCTAATCATGATTTGTATTCATTCAGATGAAAAACTTGCAGGATTTGAAAATAGCCATTGAGAAGAAAGATTATTTTAATAAGGCAGAAAATAATCCAGATAAACCTTCTGAACTTCCTAAATATTTGATAGAGGTTTCCTGAAGAGATAGCTTAAGAAAGTGTTTTAATAAATATATTAAATCATACCCTACACAATTGAATTCTTTAAAAACTGTCCAAGAATTTTGGAGCTATCACTATCCACCCCCCCCCTTTTTTTTTTTTTTACAAATTTATAGGAAAAAGAGGTACTGATCTCTTCCTAGGAATCAACTGACCATTACTTTTAAAGGTAGTGTAATTCATCCACATATTCTGAGGAGGCAGAATCAGCAAGTGTTGGAAATTGGAAAAAGAGGAGATCAAGGGTGAAGACTACATATCTTTGGTTTGAGGACTGGTGAGAGAAGACGTTGGAAATGTATGGCAGTTTGTTTATGACATGTTTGGTAGACATCAAGCGTTGGAGCACGGGAAGAGGACAAGTAGAACATCTGGAGTATCAGTACTGAGTCTGTCCAATTGAGCACCTCAGTGGAAGAAATGCAAAGCAGAATAATCAAGGTCCAGGGTCACTCTTGGGTGAGCCTCAGAGATACAAAGGAAAAACTCGTCCAACAAGAGAGTCAATCAGTCAGATTGTGACCCGAGGGTAAATTAGCCTCTAAGCACAATTTTAACCCAAGCACTGATCTAAATGTCAGACTTAGAACTCACAACATGAATTCATGAGCAGAGCCCCTCAAAGCAGAGATGCTTTGAGATGTACTCATGCTTAAATATTTAAAAAAATTTTTTTACCTTTGTTTATTAATTTATTTTTATGTCCTGCTAAGGATTGAACACAGTGCCTCACATGTGCAAGGCAAGTGCTCTGCCACTGAGCTACAGCCCTAGCCCCCAGGCTTAAATATTAAGTGACAAAAACTCAAGTGTCACCTAAAAGCTAATCAATCCTAATAAAATGTAAGTATAGATGATATCTAAATCTGTTTTTTTTTTTTATAGACCAAGGCTTCAATTTCACCTAGAGGAGCCAAAATGACTAACTTATTTTTATAAACCAGTGGATTCAAAATTGCATTTTCTTAGAAGCAACATTCATAGATACTATCTAGGCAAGTTACCATAATATTTTCTTCTTATTCCAGTGTTTCAAAATCAAATTATTGATTTCATGTTCTAACAGTAAAATATTTTTGAAATGAAAAAGAGATTTATCTCATGAAATTATATAAGTACTGTAATCCCAAAACTAATCCAATCTAGAGTTTGGGGACAGCACTACAATGAGAATGATCCTTTACAAATACAAGTTGCAAGAAGGAGGGACACCCTACCACTGTGCAACCTCCTCTCTGAGCAAATAAGCTCCTGTTGACTTAAAAAAAAAAATATATATAATACATGTGTGAATATATGTTCATATACAATTTCAAATAAATACAAAATTATAATGCTTGTTTTAGGCTCAGAATTTTGATAGGGGGAGAAGGGAGTTATAAATAAATGAATGCACAATATATCATGATTCTTGTTCCTCCTCAGATCTGTGCAAACTGATTCCTCATTACCTCTGAATATGTTCCCTCTGGTTCAACTCTCTGCCTTCTTATTACCAATTCTCTTCTGTGGGTAACAAATTCAAAAGTTTCTCCGGATCTCTGAGAATTAGAAAAATAAAATCAATATATAATGATGAGAGATATTATGTTTCCCATGTGTAAATCTGGAAGAATAAGTCAGGCATACCTATAATATAATCAACAGTATTAAAATCATTATAGGAAGTATGTGCCAATGGGAGCAAATGGTAGCGGGAAAGCAAAGGCAAATGAGGAGGAAGGGCATCATCCTGGAGAAAATCTGCTCTGGTTGCATGGGTATCTCGTCTGTAAATCAAGTATGTTTATGTAAAGGAGATGGAAGCATCCAGCTTTCTTGCTTGATCTATTAGTCATTGATATTGTACAATTTGTTCTGATTTTCTGCACTGACTTCTGATTACAGTTTAGCTTCCCATATAGCTTTGCCCCAATGTCAACATCATATCTGATGTGTGGACTGTTATGTCTCTTCTTGTAAAGGTGTGTTTTGCCATTCTGCCTCATACCTCAGTATGTTATGAGTCCAGTTGGAGAGACAGGTCTCTGAGAGACTGATATTTAAAAATTGATATCCTTTGTGTGTACATTGAAGGCCATGTTCTGAGCTGGGGGCCCTCACTAAGTAAGTGTGATTATAGGAAGATCTGGCTGAGATGCCAAGTGACTAGAGTTTTTGCCAATTGTATTTCTACTTCAGCTCTATGTCCTCTTTTGAACGACAGTGCCTGATTTTGCATTCCACATTCTCCCTTTTTGGGTGGGCTTTCTTCTATCCATCACAATCCTGCCAGAAGAAATTGTTCACAGGTGATATCTATTAGACTGATGGTTCTCAACTTTGGCTGTACTTAGAATTACCTGGAGAAAATCAAAATTCTCAGTGTCAAGCTCACATTTCAGACCAAGTAAATCAGAACCTAAATGCATGCAACTCAAGGTAATTCTGATTTGTAGCTGAGCTTGAGAACCACTGCTTTAGAGAGATTCTGTTAATTTATCCAGTCCACCTGAAGTTTCCCTTCTCCAAATTCCTGTTGCATGCAATCTGTTTTGACTTGTCTTCACATTTCTTGTCTTTCTAAATTGAAAATATACTCCACATGAGTATCAGTTACATATATCTTAAGTGAATTTTATGTATAATTTGTTAAATTACTTCTAATATACATAAATATCTTAGGTTAATAGTAGTCTATCTTGTTTATAATGAACCATTCTTCTCCCAGATTGCTTAAGCATACAATGCTGGTAGACTGTAGGCCATAGATTTATAATTTGATAATCCTAATCTGTCATGTTCAGCACAGGGTACCTGGAAGAATGTGTACTGGAGTGTGCATGTGTGCATGTATGTGCACAAGAAAATGTACCCAAAGGACAGTTGTTCACTTACAATGCTTCAACTTACAAGTTTTTGACTTTACAAAGCTGGGAAAAGAATTCTATTTAAAACTTTGATATGTGATATAATACTCTCTTAAGATGCTAGGCAGCAGTTGTGAGCCACAGGTCCCCTTTAGCCACCTGATCACAAGGGAACCCTGTAATGCTCTGCCGTGTACTGTGTTGCTGAGCTATGATGTGTGGCAGGTTAAATGTATTAAATGCATTTTCAATTTATGGTATTTCCAACTTAATGATGGGTTTATTGGGATATAACTACATTACAAGTCAAGGAGTATCTGTAATTTGAATTCTGCTGAAATTCCGAAGAAGCATATTAAATAGTATAGGGAAATTGATTTAATTATCTCATGGTATTGCCAGCCAGTTTTCATGATCCTGTTTTTTTTTTTTTTTCATTTTGTATAATCAGAGCCTTATACTTTTATTAAAATTTATTAATATACTTCATCAATGGGTGTCATCACCAGCTTGGCTAGTGATTTCACTGTATGATAATAAACTCTTATGTCCCCAAACTGATACAATGATTATGCCATTCTCAGTTTTCAAGTGGAAAAAATAAGACTAGTATCTTAGAGAAAATAATTGTCTACAGATTTCAGCTGCAGTTTTCAACTGATTTGCAGATTTCAAACCTTCTTTGAATTATTTCCCACTTTTATTTAATGTTTTTTGCTCGGAATGTGGAAGTACGTTTGAAGGGGTATGACTACAGGGAAATCTAAAAAGTTTAACAAAAAGCAAAGGTGTTGAATGAGTACAGGCAGTCAACCTAGTGGTGTTTCCCCCATTTCACCATGATTCATGTGAGTCATCGTTGTTTGGAAACTACAGGATTAACTATTTATGGTTTGCATTATAGAATCAGGAAGAATTCGTCATTTTTCTGGGATAAGAGCGCTAATAAAATAATCAATTAAGACTTGAAAATTAGACTGGAAAGTTATATTTTTTCCTTGTATAGTTTTGTCAGGGAAGCTGGTATTAACTCTTGTTTCTGACATTTGCTACAGCTACCTAGTTGTGGTAAAAATAATGTCAAGGTCTGCTTTTAGGAAAATGTCTTTCAAAATGAAGGGATTAAAGAATTTTGACTGATCACCTGTGACTGGGTCAAACGGTTTTACCCTTTAAATATTCTATTTGGTTCTCACTCACTGAAAAACAGCTAAACGCCGGTTGATCTTAGAAAGGACTCCATTTTATTCTTGGAAGAATTGCGTATACGTGAAATGCTTTTAAATTTAACAGTTATGAATATCATCATTAGGCAGTACCTAGTGCATCTGGAATCCCTTTGTGATAAAGTCAGTCATTTCTTACTAAAATTTAGAATATACCTTTTCCTAAAATCAGGCTCACCTAGGAGTCACTTTTCTGGCTCATTCCAGGAGAAGGCACCTTGAGGAACATTGTGTTCTTTCCCATTTGTTTGTCTCCTGCTGCAGCACTTTTGTTGATTAAAGATAATTTGACAAATGGAATTTGAAAGAGGATTATTAAAACAGCTCACAAAAATGCAGCCTCAGAAATTTTGGAAACCCACAGAAATGACTTCTTAAATGTGTCCTTTAATAATTTATATTTGACATTTTAAATTCTGAGCAGCTGCTGAGTGAGAAGAGAATTGGAATAGAGACAATGTGTTACCTAAGATTTCTCTTAGATAAATGGATCTAGAAAGACGTGTTATAGTGAGGGTCAATTCTGTGGGTTTTATGGCAAGGAGGGACTAAGCAGTAGAGACATTGTATACTAATAAGGATGGTATTATAATCCTGTTTAAGCATTGAGGTCAGTTTGATTTAAAGATACAGTGGTTTTTAATTAGATTATTGGTCAGGAGTAGTATTTTGGTTGCAAGAAATAGAGACTCTTTTCAACTGTGAGGAGCATAGGTGTACTGTTTTCCAAGAACAGAAGTCAAAAGAGACATGGACTTCACTGGATTCAAGGTCACCCTTGAATCTTAGAGGCAGGAACTCATGCACCTTTCTGCTTAGGCTCAACTATTCTGGGACTTTGGGGCACTCCAAATGCCTGTGTCTTTTGGGTCCTGGGCCATTGAACTACTGTCCACTCAACAGAGAATATAGGCAGGAAATGATTCCTGATAATATGGCTGAGAAATTATCTTAAAACACATCGTTATCAAAAATGTTACTGGAAACTAAGGAAGAATGAATCTAGAGAATTTTTATTGCACTGTGGGGAAAATATGTTAAATTCAGGATTGCCTGTCTAAGCAGCCCGTGATTGTAGATAATCATTATTGTTTGTGTCTGGAATGTCCCCCCAAAGCTCCTGTGTTGCAGGCCTGGACCCCAAGGCAGCAATGTGCAGAGGTGGGCCTCGTCAGTGCATTAATCCATTGCTAGCTGAATGGACTACTGGGAGGTGGTGGAAAATGGGCAGGTTGGGTGTAATTGGAGGAAGGCAGTCACTGGAGATGTGTCCTTGGGCACTATATCTTGGCCTCTTTCTCTTTTTGCTTCCCAGATGCCATGAACTAACTGGCTTTCCTCTGCCATGCCCATCTGCCATGCTTTTTCTGTCTTTGAGCCAGCTAACCACAGACTGAAATTTCTGAAACCATGATCCAAAATAATTCTTTTTTCCTTTAAGTTGTTTTTCTGAGGTTTTTGTCACAGTGACAAAAAAGCTGATTAACATGATATTCAAGTAGATATATTCAGAAGGCATTTGGTTGATTGACTCTGAAGCTCAGGACAGAAGACAGGGCCATAGAACTAGCTTTGGTTGTCATTAGACAGGTGAGAGTTTGAGTCATTAGCTCAAATGAGATTACCTGAAAGGGGCAAATAGAAGAGCAATATTTAGAAAAAGCAAGGCGAAGACAAAACCCTGTGGAACATCAATAAATATGAGACAGGAGAGCTAGAAATAAAAAGGTTTTAGTAACAGAATAATCAGAGTGGTATAGACTAGGAGAGAATAATGTCATGAAAAGCAAGGATACACACTTTTAGAAAGGCATGAGTCTTTGCTGTTCTCACATGGGACAGAAAGGAGCAATAAAGAAAGAATAGAGAATTGACAGGTTTGACACTACCAAGGTTGTTGGTGGCCATTTGCAGAGCAGTTTCTGCAGAACTGAGGAAAGCAGGTGGTAAAAACAGGAGGTAAAATCCAGATTTTTGTGGTTGGAAAAGAATGGGAAATGGGTAGCAGCGAGGATGCAGAAGTAACAAGAGTACAACATTATTCTGGAGCAACTGAACCAAGAAAAGAAGCAAGCATAGGTACCGCTTGGCCAAGAAAGGGATGCATTTACAGGCTACAAGAAATGTGAGTAGGTTTTTTAGTTAGGAGTAGGAGACTGGAGGATGCAAGAAGACAAAAGGATTGAGAAAGATTATGGTATAAACAAAGCTAAGAAAAAGATACAGAGGAAGATTTCACATTGACAATTCCTGGTCTATTATAGTTACGCTGTGCTTTTAGAAGTAGCTATGAAGTATGTATGTATATAAGGTATAATATATAATTAATTTTTAAATTGGTTTATTATATCATTGATACATATGCCTGTCTCTGATCTCTTATAAGTGATGACATTTCCTTTCTTCTCCTTTTTCTTGTATATATCACTATTTGGAGATGACAGAAACAATGAAGATTCTCAAAAATCCATTATAAACTACTTTAAGCTACTCTTAACCATTTCAATTTGCCTAATATTTTAGTGAAATTCAAAATATAATATCATTGAGTGATGTATGCTTTATTCTCTTTTCTAACTTATCCCCAAGAAAAAAATCCTAATGAAAAAAAATTTTTTAATATTTCTCTTAGCAAAAAGATTTAGCAAACACCATCTACCTTTACTAACTCCAATCAAGTGATGGAAGGGACTTTCTCAATGGGAAATATAAAAGAAAGAAAGTTTTTCATAATAAGGAGCTTTCTGCCATTTCAAAAGTTGGAACTGCTTCCTTATGGTCTATTGGTGATTCTAGATTTGTCTTTAGATATCAGTCGAGGGAAGTCACACCATGTTAGCAGTGTTAGAGAGCAGAGACAAGGACTTGGAAAGACATAACATGGGACATTTATACAGAATGAATTAAGGAAATATAACCATGTGCCATCTGTTGCAAAATAATTTACGGTCTCAACACAAATTCTTGATATTGCACCTTGGATTCCTTGAGACATGAAGTCAGATATAGCAGTTAATTATTTTTTGGAGTGTTTGTCATTAACAGCCTCACTCAGCTATGCATGTTGCCATCAAAGCTTTAAGGATCTCTGTAGACTTGTAGCAGCCAACATTTTTCTCTTTCTGATAAAGCAGTAAAAAGAACTCTGTAGCTCTACCTGACATATTGGTAAGACCCAGAATGTTTTACATCTACTTCATTTAATGCTTCTGACTTGAAAAATTGATGACAAATAATATATGCATTATTACCACTGGGAAACATACAGAGTTTCTCTTTTTTATATATGGATTACTCAGAAGTAAATTCTAAACCAGGGAAAGATAAGAACCTACAGTAGTAGCAGAGAGGGAGCAACAATTGCTGAGAGTAGGAGAAGCAAATAATAAAACCATGAAAATATTCTACAGTGTTCTGAAAAGAAGAGATTGAAAATAGGTTCTTGAATCAGACAAACAGGATGAAATTAGGCAGTGAGATTTGAATTTAGGTCCAGTCTTCTACTAGCCCTGAGATGTTTCATAAGTTATGCAGATTGGTAAACTCTGGTTTATCCATCTATAAATGGGTTTCTGGATTTTCAATGAAACCTGGAGTTATAAGCATGGTGTATACTATGGAAAGAGGGTCTGACAATTGTACAGAAAGTTGTTTATGTTAGAAACAACAGGAGAACTATGCAAAGATGGTAGGAAACATGGGTATGCTCTGAGTGGGGTTAGCAAATCCCTGGCAGTGTTATCAGAAGAGGAGGAGTAAGTGTCCTCACTTCTCTTTAATGGGAGGTACACCTGTTTGGGTGAGTTCAAGGAGTAAGGACAATAATTCTGTGGAGAATTTAAAAACAGCAAACAGGTTTCTAGCTTGCCAAACATCCTCCCTGCTAAATTAATTGTCAGTCAGTGGGGCTGGGGTAGGATTTTGGAATCTGCACAAAGTAATCTTCAGTGGGTCTTTTGACCTAGTTCAGGGACCACTGGGTTAGAAAATGAGTCCTAGAAGGACAGAGCTAGTTTTAAACATCCCTAATGTGGTAATGTCTTAAAAAATATATGGAGGTTCTTGAAGGCCTCTGAAAATCTGATATAAAAGCTATGGACTCCTTTTAAAAATGCAGTGTGAACTTACTCATGAAAATATGCATGCATTTCAAAGCATTCTCTCACTTCTGAAGCTTGTCCACACCAAGCTAAAGAAAACCCACCATAAGTGATTATTTATGGAAGTAGGACTCTTGGTGGCATAGATAAAAAGGAGAAAAACAAAGGGATTCTTTTTACTGGTTCCTAGTGGATTATAGAAGAGATCACTAACTCTTTATCAAAAACTTGAGTTCTTCCTATTATAGTGTAGTATTGTAGCTGGGAAATAATCATTTTCTTCAGTCTCTCTTACATCTAAGTGGGACCATGCCAATGGCCTTTCCAGTGAAATGTGAGCAGAGGTGATGTGTGGCCTGCAGGAAGAGAGAGTTTCGGTTCCCCCTTTTTCCTATCTTTAGTCTAGATGAACAGCCCTTGGGGTAACCTAGGAAACTATGTGTTGAAAATAGAAGAGCACTAAATTGAATGGAGGCTGGGTTTCAGTGGAGAACTGGTAACTGATGAGAAACACCCATTTTTCTTTATATATAGGAGAAATAAATTTATTATATGTTAAGCTACTGAGATTTCAGGGTTTCTTGTTTTTAGAACAGCTAGTGTTATTTTAAATAACTATTTTAGGGTTTGGGAGCTAGAGATCTACTAGCTAGTTTAGCCCTCCACCACAACCTGAGGAATAACTAGTGAGTGCATAGTCTTCTGGCCTAGAACTATAGGATAAATGCCCCTTGTTGAAGGCAGTGAAGTTCACAGATGGTGTGCCAGGAAGCAGAGCAATAAATGAAGCCAATGTTCTCTGAGAAATTGTGGAGTTAACTCCGTGACTTATTTCTCTTGGCTCCTCTTTATAATCTGAGCCGTTTCTTCAGTGAAGTGTGTTTCATTCTGCAGGATGGTTTGGAACTTTTTATATCAGCCTGAGGTGTAAGAGAGAAGAGGGGTCCCTTCTGGCTTCCACTGTCAGCATGTTGTACTCTAGCTTTCCCATTTAGAATATGAAAATGATTCTCTTTCTGTCTCCTAGATATATGCTTTGGGGATTGAAAGAAAGATTGAAGGCAATTGTGACAGTCTGCTACATGTTCCCCAAATCCCTGATGTCCTTTCTCTCATGAGCACTCAGCTAGACTCATTTCCCAGCCTCACCTGCTGAGCTCTGTGACTGAGTTATAGCTCATGGAATGTGAATAAAGGTGACATAGACCACGCTTTTCTGGCTATGAAATTTCTTCCAAGTGTGGTCTTCCATGCTACTGTCTCCTTTGGGCTGGCTGGGGAGGACCATCATGGCCTTGGTCCCTATATAATGAAGATAGCAAAGCTTGTGTCACTTTGGGTCCCTGAACGACTATGAGGACAGTCTCTCTGATCTAATCACCTGTCTGGAAATAACTGAAGTCCAATTTAGTTAGATGTGATATGACTTTGTGATCTATTCGTTATAGAAGTTAGTATCACTCTAATCAATATGAATAGTATCTAAATTTTGGACCATATACCTCATCTAAACTAAAGATTCTCAAAAAGTTTATGAACAAATAATGATTTATGTGTGTCATATACACATATATGTATATAATATTTACACACATGCAATACACATGTGTGTGTAAAAGGAAATAGCTGATGTTACTTCAATTGGTATGTCTGGAATATAGTAATAAGAACAATGAGAAGGTATGCTAAGGACCTGAGTTGAAGGCAAGATTGACGGTCAGGAAATTCCTTATTTATCCAAGAAAGGATCTTGATTTACTGGAAAATAAGGGATGGCCTTGAATCAGAAGGGCTTTCATAATTTTCTTTCTTGGACCAGTTTGCCCAAAAAATATTTAATGGATCAACTTCAGAATTTCTTCTTTTAAAGAGAGGCTGATAGGTAGAGAACTAATCCTATCATGTTAAGGAAAGCTCTGCAGAAACTTCCCAGAGCCTCAGAGCCACTCAGCACAGACTGGAACACCTGAAGTTTCTTCTAGATGTGACACACTCTCATCTTCTTGGAAAACATAACAAGTTTTTCCATTTCTTGTTTCCAACTGTTTGTAGTTGATAAAATAGCACTAAATTCTGTTTCCACTTTCATTTTTGATAAATAGTAACCTAACTAGACTGAATTGATGGGAATCCAATGATACTTTATCTTCTTTTCCAAGGAACCTGCATTTGAAAACACCAAGTTCCTGGGAGTCTGATCAAATTGCAGTCTAAATCTCTGTCAACACTTTTGTAATTACTTGCTTAGAAGACCCTTTGATATCTGCTTCTAATGATATAAATATTGTTACTGCCTCTTTGAGTTAAATTTTATTCCTAACTCTCAGTCTGCATAATGACTAATATCTGTAGCACTGATTAATTGCACATTTGATTAGAGTATTCTTTTAGCTGTATAATAAAATCCATTCATTTATTAGCTTATGATCTTAAGCCTTAAAGATCTTAAGTAAAAGAAAATGTTGACTCATCAGAAGCAGATGGGATACTCAAACTGAGTAATAAATAGAGTAATAAATAAAGTAAGGTATATGGGTCAAGGCATACCACAGTAGGTATGTGGGAGCTGGTAACAGTGTGGCACCATCACCATCTGCAGGTCTCGAAGGGGCAAAAGGGGAAGTAATTTCCAGAACCTGAAGACAGGGATTTGGAGAGGGCTGTGTGAAAGGAGCTGTGGCCTGTGGGTGAGGGAAACTGCTAGCTCAGAATGACTTCATAGGAAGGAAACTGGGAAGTAAATAACTGAACTTTACTATTTTCTCACTCTTCTATTTGTAGGGAATTCCCAGTAACCAACTCCAAAATGGAAATCAGAGAGTGAGGGAGTCCACTCACATAATTTCTACATGCCAGCCTAAGGGGCCCAGAGTAGTGAAGAAGAAGGTAGAGACTTATTCCGCAAGGGAAAACAAAGTATACAGCCTACTGTTCATGGCTTTCCACCATGAAGTTCAAGAGTATTTGTAAAAATGGGAGTAATTAGTAGTCATGATTCAAGATCTGATTATGTATTTAAGGTACTCTATCATAGGTAAGACTGTTCTTATTCATAAAAACATAAGCACTCAAGTTCTTCTTGGAGCCAATATGATAGCAAATAGCCAAAGAGGCCATTTAAATTGAGATTTGTTAAAATTAAATAAAACTGTAAATTCAGTCCTCAGTGCTTACAAGCTTCCTGTGGCTAGTGGCTTGTCTGCTGGATTGGGCAGCAGAGGTAGAGGACATTTTAAGCATTGCAGAAAGTTCTGTTGGATCCTGATACTCTAGTTATTTAATTGTTAATTATCCAATTTCTTTGTTTTGTCTCAAATGAAAGTAAAATAACTTTTAGGATTATTTCTTTTTCTTGAAACTCTATAGTCATGAAGTATTAGTAGCATAAATTAAAAACACCTTCTTTTTTTAAAAATTCTTTTGAAAAATTTGTTCAATTAGTTATACATGACAGAATGCATTTTGACACATTGTACACAACTTCTCATTCCTCTGGCTGTACATAGTAGTCACACTGGTCTTGTAATCATACATGTATATAGGATAATAATGTCCATCTCATTCCACTGTCCTCCCCATCCCCACACCCATCCTCTCCCCTCACTCCCCTGTGCCCAATCCAAAGTTTCTTCATTCTTTCCTATTCCCCCTCCCCCATTATGTATCAGAATCCACTTATTAGAGAAAACATTTGGCCTTTGGTTTTTTGGGTTTGGCATGATATTCTCTAGCTTTATCCATTTACCTGCAAATGCCATAATTTCATTCTTCTTTAAAGCTGAATAATATTCCATTGTGTATATACACCACATTTTTTTTATCCATTCATCTGTTGAGAGACACCTAGGTTGGTTCCATAGTTTAGCTATTGCAAGTTGAGCTGCTATAAACATTGCTGTGGCTATATCACTAAAAATATCTTATTAGTAATGAGTTAGAATTATTTGAGTGCATGCAAAAGAAAGCTGTGGCCAGCTCAAGTAAAAATGGCATAAAGATCTGGTGAATCTTGGTTTTAGCCCAGTGAATTTGGTTTTAGACTCCAAACTTTGAGAATGGTGAAGAGAAAGATTGTACTTCAAGTTGCTAAATTGTTCCAATTTGTTACAGCAAACCAATGCAGTGTTTCAAGGGTTTCTGTTCCTCCAAAATTCAACCCTACATGACAAAAATTCTCATTAGGGAGAAATGGAATTTCATTTTTCTTCTTGGGGGAGATAACAATACAATGTTTAGAAACACTGATACTGAATTTCAAAAATGCTCCTAACCTCTTACAATCAACTTAAAGTACAATTACTACTTTTCCCAAAGGGAGAGAGACCAAACTTAGAATCAGTCCCCACATCTTTGTCACATCTGGACATCTGGACAATGTTTATTCCTCATGTCATTTCATTGTGATCAGTTCTATCCTGATGCTACTCACATTATGGACTAAATGGCAAGGTTAATGACCATCACGAAACACCATTAACCATATAGCTGGAGGACACTGATAAAGAGCAGGAAGATTACTGAAAGAAAAATGACTCAGCAATGAAGGGAATATAAGAGAGGGTTATTGTTTTCGTTTATGGCATTTATAATTTTTTTCTGTACTACCGGTTCTGGTTCCCTTTGCCTTTGGCAGGGTTGGTTTGCTCAGAGATATACTCCAAATATTCATTCTTTAAACATCGGAGACTTTGCTTGTCCTTCATTAGTTTTTTTCCACTAAGCATGGTTATAAAAGGAGATGTCCCAGGGAATTACCTGGGTGTCAGCCATTCTCCCTGATCCTATTTAATAGAGGCGGTGCTGTCAGGACCTTAATCAACAATATAACACCCCATTTTTGCTATTTTCCCAGTGCTATGAAGTGGTCAAGTAGCAGTATAGCGTCCATTTTGCATTTTGGTGGTTTATTGTTGGGTGCCTTGTTGGAAAATCCTTTTTATTTCTTTTGTACCAGAATTTGCTCCCTTGATTGGTTAAAACTCCTAAACATCTGCAATTAGTGGATCTGAGAGACAGATGCTTCATAGGTGGTCCATTTTGTGTGATTGTGAGAAAACCAGGCTAGACTTGACTTTTAAAAGACAATGGAGTGGGTGAGCATGGTGGCACACACCTGGAACTTCAGTGACTTGGGAGGCTGAGGCACAAGGATCACAAGTTCAAAGCCAGCCTCAGCAAAAGCAAGGCATTAAGCAATTCAGTGAGACCCTGTCTCTAAATACAATGCAAAATAGGGCTGAGGATGTGCCTCAGTGGTTGAGTGCCCCTGAGTTCAATCCCCTGTAACGCCCCCTCCCCCCCAAAAAGGCAATGGAGTATCCTGGACATGGAATTGACATGGGAAGTTTTGCATTTAGGAAATAATATTGTATGCAATTTGCCATCTTATTTATTTACCATCTGGATTATTCTTCATTTAATTAGCTGATGATCAATATACCTAAAAATAAAATTTGTACTTCCTCTGCCAGTTTTCTGGAGCTGCCACCAACCTAAAAACATCACAAATTTAAGTTTCCATTTAAAAGTTTCATTCCCCCAGATCACAGAAATAGTGTGAATTTAGATTGCAAATATGCTTTAAGAATGGCTTATAGCCAGGAATTATCAGGGCAAATATATGTTTTCTTCCTTCTAATAATGCCTAGATGGGGCAGGTGAGTCTCTTTTCTGTTCTTTTCTATGCAATGGGGTTTATGTCTCACTTGCCCTGACATAGTAGGAACAGCAGGGACCACTCACAGATTACTCCTCCTTGAGGAGCCCTGAGATTTTCCCCACATTCTCTATCTTCTAAGCCGGCATCAAAGTGGGAGCTCACATCTTCTGTAACAGTCTTTAGGTCAAAAGTTAGCCTTGGTGCTCTTTTATCTCCTAATGTTTTCAGGTTACTTTGTTTTTTAGGCACTTTTGTGTTAGTTCAGTGATGAATTTAAAAAAAAAATATTTAGTTGAGGTGGTAGCTCAGTGGTAGAGTACTTGCCTAGCATGTTTGAAACCCTGGGTTTGAACCCTAGCACTGATAAAATTATTTGACATCTTATTTTATTTAAAAGGGCTGTTCAGGTTACATACATTGCCATTCCAGCAATTATAGAAGTCCTTCTACCTTCATTTCAAAGGTGAAGAAACAGGCTCAGGGTGAATATGACTTTCCTAAGATTATGTGGCTCTTTTGAACAACCATAAGCTTGTCGACACAAATTTAAGACAAGAGCAGAGTCAGACTTTCTGACAATGCCTGGCACCTTTCTTTTCCTTCTGTACTTGTAAGGAATCAATGGCTTAATAAAAGGTGATTTGACTGTAAGAAAAAGGACCTGTTAAATATGCTCAGCCAAAAGGAGGATTGTGTTACAGAGCCCAAAGGCAGGAGGTAGACTGACCTCAGCAGGGGTTGACTTTGGATGTGAGAAATTATCCAAACTCAAGGCAGTTACTCTTCCTACTTCCTCTACCCTCAGGGTCCCCATCTGTGCAATACTCTATATTTGCTTTGTTTTCTCACTTTTTCTGTCAACTGATTTTCTTTTTCCTCATTTTGTATTGGTGAAAAATGATAATCTTAACAACCCCTTTTATAGTAGTCCAATGGCCAACAGAAACTGGCTGGGGTCTATCTGTCAGTGCAAAATAATATAATTGGCTTGGCTTGGATCTTTTCTTCCCTTTAGCATTGATTAGATTATCAGGTTGGGATGTGATGGCAGACTTTATGAGAATAGGGCAAAGACATATTATTTAAACAGAATATAGAGAAGAAATGATCAAAAGAGATTATATACTTATATGTCCATCTCTGATGCCCCTAGGAATAGATATAGTATGTGTATATATATATGTGTATATATATATATATTTGTGTTATATTATATTCATAATACATATTGTAAATATAATTGTAAAAATATATACGCCACACACATGTGCACATACACACACACACACACACACACACACACACACATACATAATGCATTATTGTGGAATTTTGGAACACATCAACACCCTTAAAATAAATAATCACGTGGCTTTTTTTTTCTTTTGTTCAGCAAAAGTAAGATTAGTAAAAACTTTGTCTTCATATTAACCTTGTGTTCATGTAATATGCTTGGTAACGTGGTGTGTATTTCCTTTCCAAGGTCAGTAGGTAAGTTACTAAATATGATTTAATGCTTTGTTCTTTTATGTGCCAAATATAAGATGCAAAAAAAAAAAAAAAAAGACCTTTAAAGCCTGACTCCCTGTAGACGATGGTTGCCAAAAAGAAGGCAGCTTATAGGTAGATTTAGTGAGTGGGCCAATCCATCCTGAATGGGACAAAATCTGCTTAAAATTGTTGCTGATTGTTTCATATTTTATCCAACTAAAAGTCTGTAGGATCGGTTCTTTCCTATTTTTCTCCAGTCATTGTCATACCACAATTCAGGTTCTTCTGAATACTGGGTAGAGGAAAAGAAGATAAATAAGTGTGTGTGTGTGTAAAAGAGAGGGATAAAATTATTTTGAAGAATTAAGGGAAATATTTTGTGAGGATTAGAAAATTAAAGGCATTAATATATCTAGGCATGGTTGAAGATGGTAGAAGAAAACCTAAGATGGGATTCTCTTGTCTACCTGTAATTGGAATGACAAGAATGGTTAGGATATTGGAAGAGAAATAGAACATTATGTTGCAGTTTTTGTTGGGAGTACATTCTGTCTACCCCTTAAATACTACCCAACCTCCTAGTACTTGCCAATTTTATCAAACAAATTAATTTTGGATTCCTGAGTCCTTGTGCCACATTGTAATAATGCTCAAAACATACGATAAACTCATTTTGAATTGAACTACAGGTAAGTTTCTTCTATGAAAACTTCCTTGATTATGTTATGTCATGCGCTATGGCTGCACCAAATAAACTTACTTAGGATAATGTGCATCCTGGGAAATAGCTGACTTTCAAGGTTTTTCTTTCCCCTCAGAAATCAATTCAAGAGATACTACACTAAAGTCTTTTTCAAGTTCACCAACTCATAAGAAATGTGCTAGAGATACACTGTGCATCTAAGAAGTCAGGAACTGCATTATTCAACAATGGATACCATTCAAAACTAATGCAATGTCTGGCACAGTGTATGTGCTTAATTATTATTTGTTAGATCAGTAGACAAAGTATGTAGCCTGTTATTTCCAAAGAGAATAAATGACATGATAAACTATCTTGGACTTTCCACTTTCCCCCAGGTATAATCAGATGAGTAACATAAAGTAATTGTGGTATCAAATTGATTTGTAATTCAGGTTTGGAATCTAAGAGTTTCTGGGTCACAAAATGATGGTTGAGGTTGAGTCCACATAATGTATATTAACTTCCACTTTGTCCCTGAAAACCTGTCCAGAGCTCACTGCCATTAAAAAGAGCAAGAATTACGAACTCCAGACACATAATTTATTTCTTGTCATATGACACTTACCTTGAATAGTGACAAATATATTAAAATACCATAAATAATAATTTGTATAAGCTTGTGTTATTTTGGGAATTTAAAATTAGAAACTTCAGAAAGAAAGGATGCAATAATGGAAGGAATTAGATTATGAAGTAACATTTTAGTAAAATAAAAATTATATTTTGATTATTATGGAGACCTCTCCATATTTTCTCACATAGAACTGAGGAAATTGTCAGTTGATAATTTTGAATGTTTTACACTTGATAATCTGCTGGATCGATTCTCTGAAATGTAGGGATAATGTTTTACTCTTCTTTGAATTTCCTAAGGACTAACACAAAGTCTGATCTCACTCTTTTCACAGAGAAGTGTAATTAATATTAAACAGTGCAAGAAATGTTAATCAGATAATTCAGTTGTGTTTGACTGTGAACCCACCTATTAAGACCTGGTGGATTGTTCAAGTGGAAGAAATCAAGCTACTGCACAAATCCTCTTCAGACTTCTTCTGTTTTCTTAGTAAGATGTGATAGTACAATGTTGCTTTAAAAAATGTTTAGGCCATTTGAATGGCATGAATGTCACCAAAAATATTATATAACAATTCCATTTTCTGTGGGGGCAAAAGGACAAAACACTAAAGACAGGGGCTTCAATTTCAGTTTCGAATTGAATGTGTCTTGAAACATGAGGCAATATATCTTTGGTTGACTAAGGCAGTGTGTAAGATAAAACACCTTTTACAGAATCCATCTTGGAAAGTATGAACCAGTGACAGGCTATCGGTTGTTTTTCAAGAAGAGATAAGGACATAGTTAAGAGTCTTAATGTTGATGAGAAACGATCTTGCTGATGCTTCAGGGGATAGAATGTGTTGTTTGTAAGAAAAGATGTTTAAGATTTCAGGAAAATTGTAAGTGCAATAAGATGTCATTGAAGTGAAGTATTAGGGAATGTTAAATCTCTGGCCAGAATAATAGGCCCAAAGATCATCTTCCTGGGATCATTTTTCCAGATTAAATGATACTTAGTCCTGTTTTTACCTACTGCTCTCTGATACTTTTATGCTTTAATTCCTATATATGCCATGACCTCTGTATCCTCTTTGCTCTGACCTTGAGGAACAGATATACATTTCTGGTAGACGTCTTTACTTGGGTGTCCTACACAGCCTGTAACTGATTTTACATTTTTATTATTTTCCCCTACTGCCACCCGGGAATGGCTTTATTTCTAGTAGTTCAATCACTGCTAATGGCATAACCTTCATCCATTTGCTCAAGATAGAAAACTGGGAGATAACCCAAGACAGCGTTGCCTCTTGTCCTTGTAGTGCTTGTGTGGAATCTAGAAAGACTTGACCTTGTGGACACAGAGTTCCTATTTGATTAGCGAAGCTCAGGTTGGATTTTAGTCCCCAATTGCCCCCCTGTCTTGGTGACCCTGTTGACATGCATAATTACTATGGGACAGTCCTCATTCTAGATTCTTTTACTTTCTTACACTGATCAATTTTTTAAAACATTTTTTTAGTTGTAGATGGACACAATATCTTTATTTTATTTATTTTTAACGTGGTGCTGAGGATCGAACTCAGTGCCTCATGCATGCGAGGCAAGTGCTCTATCATTGAGCCAGCCACAATCCCAGATCACACTAATCAGTTTTTGACATACAAGTATCTGTAATCTGCAATTCCTTTTTATTCTCTGCTCCATTGTCCTTTAAATTAAATAGTTAACACAGAAGAAGTGTTTATGTTATGTATGTGTGCTTGCTATAATATTGTAGTGAACATTTGTGAACACAGAACCTGCCAGGAGCCAGAACATAACTGGCATCTTGCCTGGTCCTTTTTGATACTTACTATGCCTGTTATAGCTCAAGCCTCCATTACATCTCACTGCTATCTCTACAGCCTCCTGGTTAGATTTTAATTCTTCAGTGTGTACATGTCTACCCATGAACCATATCATCACAGATTCAACCATTTCACTCCCCTGCTTGAAATACTCCTCTAGATTCCCTAGGGAAGAGCCTCTGCATTGGTCAACATGGCATGGAAGGCTGTCTGTGTTCTGGCTCCTCTCTTGTACCCAGCCCAGTCTTTTGTCATTTCATAGTATGTGCAGAGCCCATATTGATCCCCAAACAGCTCACTTTGGGGCTTGCTCTGCAAGACTTACTGCTTCCCTCTGCCTTTCCCAGCTGACCCTTTTAAGTATTATTCTGTGTCTGGCTCACCTCCTAGACTGCTAGCTCAGTGCAGACAGCATTTGTTTCTGTTTCTAATTTCTCATTTATTTTTGTTTATAATATCATTTCTGTAGTATATCAGGGTTTTAAACTTTAAATCAAAGGGAATAAGTTTATCTTATCATCTTTCTGGGTGATGATAAACCTTCATTCCTAAGTACTTGTGTTAAATTCAGTTGGTCATCTAGACAGTTGTTCTAGATTTTTTTTTGTCATCATGTGCACACAACACCTGTTACCCTGGGGAAAGTTCCTTAATGTGAATCTATCTACACAGGGGATATTATAGGGAAGAGTCATGAAACAGTGTCAACACTGATCCCCTCTCCGCTTTCCAAGCATAATTTAAATGTGTGAACCAGAGGTCTTGCCTGGCATTGTATGAACTCAGCATCTATGTAGTGTTGTTCTAGGAACTCTTGGGCAAGGTTTTAGAAGTTTCATTAGCACCCATGGATCTTCTCTTTTGTTCTTGTTTCACCTCAGCCTTTTCTTCTTTTTGCTGCCACCCAGATTCCCAAGACCCTATAGCTGCTCTTCAGGGCCTGTGGAGGTTCCCTTGAGCTCTGTCCTCCGAAGGCCGTGTTACTTGCTACAGTTTCCTCTCTTCACTGTCAGACTTTCAGTCCACCTTTCTTTCAGGACTACTGTTAATTACTGACTTCTAGAAGGGAAGAAATCTCATTAAATTAATTCAGTTAGAATGAGTGACTTATGTAACTTATTCTATGTACTGTCTCAAATGTATCTAAGTTTCTAAAAAGAAATCCCTGAGCCTGGTACAGTGGCACACTCCTGTAATCCTAGATGGCTCAGGAGGCTGAGGCAGGAAGATTGTGAGTTCAAAGCCAACCTCAGCAACTTAGCATGGCCCTAAGCAACTTAGCGAGACTCTATCTTAAAATAAAAAGTATAAAAATGAGAAGGGCTGGGAATGTGACTCAGTGGTTAAGCACTTAAGCAGCTCTGGGTTCAATCTCCAGTACCAAAAAAAAAAAAAAAAGAATAAAGAAATCATTACTTCAAAGAAATGCAGCTTGAACTATGCATTACAATTAGTGGGGCATGATCTTGATAGTTTTCTAATCATTCCAAATAGTGTGCATGCCTATTCCTTTTCCTTCCAGTGACACTTGCTAGAATGTGTAAATGCTAAAGTTGATCCTTTCATAAAAGAAATGAAAAGCTTTATAAATATTATTTAGCGTGAAAGTCAAACAGATACAAAGCATTTCCAAATTGACTTGGGTGATTCTTATTTATGGATGTCAGTCACTAAGGGCAAAATGTCAGCCTCTTCCTGCATAGTTGAACTTAGGAGAAGCAGGCTTCATATCTGACCTCCTTTTCTACCTTAACAGTAATACTATAGTGAGGAAATGCTTGGTTAGTGATGTGGGTTATTCTCTTTTTATCTAGTTCTCATGCACACCATGGTGGTAAGGGATGTTTGAAAATGTCAGTGCATCTTTCAAAGTGACAAATATTTTCTGGAAGTATAGTACTTTCAGGATGGTGTACAATGAATAAGACATGATTCTTATCCTCACACAGCTTATTAGAGGCCCTCATGTCCAGAGAGAAGGCAGAATGTGATAAATGTTATATAGGAGGTACAAATGGCCTCCCTATGCTCCAAGGAGAAGATTAATTCTGTAAGGAAAAGATTGAAAAGACTTTACAAAGGGATGGTATTTGAAGAATTGCTGTAATCTCACAATGTGGAGATGTTGGGCAAGGACATCCAAGATAAAGGGAGGAGTGCAAGCCAAAATACAAAGTCAGGAAAGGGGAAGTTATAGTTGGAGGGTCTGGATGTGAAATGATCAACCAGGATTGTCCCTTAGGTTTTTGCTGAGAAACTGCACACAGCAACTCCTTTGTTCCTTGGGAAACTTGTTCAAGCATGCTCCCTTTTGTTGCTTAAGGTGCTTAAGATTCAATTGTTTTCATATTCAATTGGTTTGGAGAATATAAAAACACCGTTTTCTATGAACAAATAGAAACATTTAGGAAATTGTTCATCTTTTAATATTAAATATTGTATCTTAAAGTCTCATATTATCCAATGAGTTTTAAATTTTCTGTAGTTTTAGATTATATTCAGACCCTGCAAATGAGTTTTAACAAGTAATCATTGAGTACCAACTGTATACTAGATGCCATTTTGTTTGCTATTAATATTACAAAATCTTTGCCCTCATGGGAAATGCATTCTCATTAGGGAGACAGACTTTAAATGAGTGAACAAATAAACAATTCATATACTGATAATAGGTCTGAGCTTCTGCAGTGGCAACAAAGAATAGCAAATTATGTGTGGCTTAAGAGAATGAGATTTATTTCTTGGTCTCACATCTGGGGTTGGCTGTGGTGAATCTGTTCTGTGCTGTGATTGGGTTTTGGTGTATACCAAAATTATTCTAAGGCCTTGGCCAAAAATGTGTTTACCTCAGACAAGCTCTTTTCATGGTGAAGTTATTAGGGTCACAAGGGGTTGGTGAGATCTATCATGGACCTTAAATCTCATTGTCAATTCCAACCACATTTCAGTGGCCAAAGCAAGTCATGTGACCAAATCTCAGGTCAACAAAGTGGGGAAGAACACACCTTCCACGGGAGCGGGGAAGGGTGTAGAAAGAGGGACTATTTGCTGAAGATAATCACACATACCTAAAAATAAGCAAATGAATTAAAAGCATGTCTTAAGAGTAAGGTATATCATAAAGAAAATAAATCCAGGTAATGGGATGAAGAATCTGGTATTAGAGCAAGAAATTCCTTTAGACAGTGGAGTTAAGGAAGAGGTAACTTTGAACTTTTTACAAAAATATATGTATATTTTTTGGTTGTTATTTGGTACCAAGGATTCAAGCCAGAAGTGCTTACCCCCTGACCCATGTCCCTGGCCCTATTTACTTATTTATTTATTGACAGGGTCTTGCAAAATTGCTTGTGGTCTCTCTAAACTGCTGAGGCTGGCTTTGAACTTGAGATCCTCCTGTTTCAGCCTCCCCAGTTGCTGAGATTACAGGCGTCCACTACTACGTGTGGTGAGACTTTGAATTTGAGAGCTGATTTTGATCAACAGCAGGCCCTGAGGAAACCTGGAAGAAGGCATTCTAGACCATGGCAGTAATAAATGCAAAGGCCCTGTGGTGTGCATGAGCTTGACTTGTTCAAAGGCTAGAAGTGACCCCAGTGTCACCAAAGCATAGCAAACATGGTGACTTTTTTCGTCATTCAGGAAATGAGGAAGTTTACTCAAGAGGTATTTAGAATGGTAGGCAGGAGCCAGATAGGAGTGCAGACCAGGTATGGAGGATGGATTTAATTTTTAGTGTAATGGGAAAACATTGGAAGTTCAAGTCAAGGTAGTGACACAGTCTAATTTATGTTCTAAACCATCTATCTTGCTGCTGTGTGGATTATGGACTGTGGGAATGAGGTGGGTAAGGGTAGAAGCAAGGAGATGAATCAGAAGTCCAGGGGAGAAAAGGTAGCATTTGAGAAGAGGGGAGTGGGACCAGAGAAGGGGAGAAATCTACTATGGAATACATGTTACAAGTGTAATTGAATAGAATTTATTAGCTTTCAGTTATAAGACAGGTATGCTTTTGAAGAGTCAGAGTAAATGCAAGCAACTGTGGTGGAAGGGAAAGAGCACTGGGCCCAGAGTCAAATGATCTTTCTTCCTCCAGGGTTTGCTTTTCAGGGTATGGTTGACCTTGTGCAAGTTCTTCATCATTTTCAGCCTTAGTTTCCATAATTTCCATAAATAAATGAATAAATGAATGAATGAATAAATAAGTACATGGATACAGAATGATACCTTAAGACACGGTTTTTCAGACAATTAAATGCAAAAGAAATTCATGTAGAATACAATAGTCTATATGAGCAGCGCTTAACTTTGTTTTACCATAGTCATTTGATGGCATTAAAAAAAGTTCCAGATATAGGCAGTTCCACAAGCTGTGTAATCTGGAAGATGCTGCAATGATGGCAGTACTGGTTTAGACCCAGGGCTGGGGCTGTAGCTCAGTGGTAGAGCTCTTGCTTAGCATGCATGAGGCACTGGGTTTGATCCTCAGCACCACACATAAATAATAAATGAATAAAATAAAGATCCATCAACAACTAAAAAAAATTAAAAAAAATCCACCTAGACTCTTACATAAAATATCAGTGATATGTCACCCAATCTACAAGTGAGCACACTGAGAACTGCTGAAGCAGTTTTTCCAAGCATGCATTTATAATATACATTCCTGAGAGTCACCCTCTCATGGGTTGACCTATATGCTGCTGCCAGGGATAAAGGATAGTGTACCATAAGCCTTATCAGTTAATATAGCAATTTTGCTTGAAGTGGAGTGATTAAGTCATTGTTTTGGTGAAAACACCTTAACATTAAGTTGAGCTCTCAGAGCTTTACAGGTAATGTAGTCATTTTTCAGAAAGGGTTCTGGCATTTCCTGATAACATCATTGTTTGATATTTGATTAATACTACTGCTATTTGACTGGTATTTTTGAGACATGAGCTTCAACTATGTCATAAGTTCCAGAGTAGGCAGAGAGGTGACACTTTCTTAAGTACCTGGATTTGTTTTTCTCTGTTTTATTCCCCTGTACTTGAGCTGGTCTTTATACTTATTAGTGACATTTCTTTTTAAAAAAATATTTTTAATACTTTTATTTTGTTTTATTTGTTTTTATGTGGTGCTGAGAATCGAACCCAGTGCCTCACACTTGCGAGGCAAATGTTCTACCACTGAGCCACAACCCTAGCCCTATTAGTGACATTTCTTAGGATGAAAAGTACTGGCACTATATACCAAGTGAGCTTATTTATTAAATAAATAAATTGTTAATTCCAGTTGACTCATCTAATAAAGATCCATCTAATTATAGTTATATATACACCTTTGCAACTTTAAGGTTGATTATTTCAATGAGTCTCCTTAACTGATAATCATAGTTTATGTATGTATATGTCAAGCAGATTATAGAAAGGAGAAAAAAGTGAATCAGTTGGTTTCACAGTCCACAAAAAGGGTGAATATTTAAGAAACCAACAGTAAATGTGGAGGAAAGAAAGCCATTCCAACTCTTCAGCTTGAAGGGAAAACAGTGCTGTTGAAGCCTGGTGGGAGCTGGAGCTTTAGAGAAGGGATTGACTT
The DNA here is from genome assembly GCA_004024805.1 of Geosciurus inauris. Taxonomy (NCBI): domain Eukaryota; kingdom Metazoa; phylum Chordata; class Mammalia; order Rodentia; family Sciuridae; genus Geosciurus; species Geosciurus inauris. The sequence continues at coordinate 5,503 of PVHX01017293.1, read as the reverse complement.
AATATTAGTTGTAGTCCTAGAGGAATGTAACTTGGCAGAAATATGGTCCAATGCCTGGAATGCAAGAAAAAGAAATATAACGACCCATTTCTCTTCCTAGCCTGTGGCTTCCTTTTCGTGATGCCCATTGGCCAAACCTTACTAAGCCAGGAGCTCAGCTGGAGTGAACCTTCAGGCCAGTCTCCCAAGGACAGAGCATTGAGGAGAGGAGCAGAGATGAGAGGAGCAGGAAATGGATTTAGGGGACTAAATGAACAATAACTGCATAATTTATAATCTGTAGTATTTGTACTGTGCCCTGGGATATGCTCTCACTTATCTGAATTTTAATATTTTACTAACCAATGGTTTCAGTTACTTTGTAGGCTAATGTCAAAAAGGGCCAACAACAGTATTATAGCTCTATATCTGAAATCAGCGGGTCATGAGAAACATCTCATGCATGTGGTTTTGGTTTTTTATTGCGTATGCTGTGCAGGGATTTGGGAGTTGTGGATTTTGTCAAGTAAGCTTCTGACTGAAGTGAGTCACTGTTACTCTGTTTCCTCATTTATAATATGAGGAAGATGCTTCATTATTCTAAGCTGTGAAGATCACTGTAACCACTACTGAATCACAGATAACTTCTAGGATATATGTTTAGAAAATGCAAATCCACAGCCAAAAATTGACGTGATAACGAAAGCTCTGTATTTGTGATTTTTGTTTTATCGCTGTTTAGGATTATCTGTAATATCACACTTAAAACAGCAAGGTTAGTTGCAAGTTGACAGAAACACAGATGTCTTTTGCACAAACAGTCTGCTATAGCTTTGTGATATGAAATTAAATGTAAACATTTGGAACCAATGAAAAGAGATTGCTTGAATTCCAATACTGCAAAGATGGTGGTGTTTTTTTCTCTCTTTTTTTCTTTTTGCTTGCAAATAAGCATCTGTAGAAGGCCAGAGATACTGTGAGTAAATCTGCTAGCTACTTTTCCTGGTGTCAGGGCTCTCAAAACAGAGCTGAGTCTTCATTTCTTGCTCTTCATAAGGAAAGAATTTACTTTCCTTCTAGGTGGTTCTCTCTTTTTTATGTTTCTTTCTATATTGAACTTCTTTCTTTCTCTTCCTAATTCTGTATGTGGTCAGGTTCTCATGCTTTTCTCCTAAGAGCAGACATAGTTTGGCATGCAGTAGTGGCTGAGGGCTTCTCAAGAGCTGCTTGAGGCTTATTGGAGGAACTCAAGTGAGAGCAAAGTGTTTGCTGGTATGGAGACCTCAAAGTTAATGGAGTGGCCCGGTGAGAGAGAAGCAGGCTTTAAGGTATGGAGAGAGAGAGATGTTAGGAAGTAGTAGAAATAGGCAGGATAGGAGTTTGGATTTTATTTTTACTGCAATGGGAGGTCATCAAAAGCTGAAGAGTAACATAATTGGTCTCACATTTCACAAATTAGCTCTGGTTGTTTACTAGAGAGAGAATTTGAGGGTAAGAAGAGTGGAGGCAGAGAAAACTGGTTCAGAGGCTAGTGCATAGTCAAGGTGAGAAGTGGTCATGGCTCAGAAGACTGCAGGTAGAGTAAAGAAGGAGACGGAGATTGATGTGAATGCTGTGTTGTGCCACCGGATTCCCACTCAGGATGGAGCACTCCTTCCTGCAGCTGCTGGGAGCATCGGCTGCTAACAACTCAGAGCATGATCCACTTCCACAACTTGTCCTTTCCCAGCCAAGGTGCCTCATCCAAGATTGTGCCTGTGGGTTGACCACACCTAGTAAATGATCAATGAATGGGTGGTACAAAGGCCCTTGCCTTAATTCAGGACAAGTCTGAAAGATGGTTCTAGCCATGATGGGCACCCTATGGAATCAGCTGCAGCAGCACCACACTTCAACCTCTTCCTCTCCCTTCCTGCTTCCCTATTCCCTTACAGACCTTGCCTTGAGAAACCCATTAAACTCCTTGCATGCAAATCTTTCTCCCACAGTCTATTTTCAATATGAACCATGACAATCCAAGATCAGTTCTGATGGCAAAGTCAATGGGATTTGTAAACAAATCAGAGAGGCTTAGATATGGGGGGGGAAACAAGGAAACAGGAAAAATCTGTTATATCTGTGAGGTTTCTGACTTCCACAATGAGAATGATTACTCCTTTCACTGAGTTGGGAAAGGTGGATGATCATTTGTGAGTTGTGAATTTATTTTGTTTCAGAAGCACCATGATTTACTTGCTCAGACAGGTATCAACTATATATAAATACATGAGCATTTCCTTCAGACCTCCAGCCACTTCTCTTATCCTGGTCATTATTGCTCCTCTGGGGTCCTGCAATAGCCCCTGCCTTATCTTCCTGGTTACAGTCATGTTCTTCTTACATCCATCCTCTGTTCTTTAGTTAGGACAACATTATAAAACTTTAAAACTTAAGTTTCATACTTGAAATACTTTCATGGTTTTGCATTTTCCTGAGGATAAAGTCAGGATCCCTTCATCTGGCTCGTATGATTTGCTACCTGGACCCTGTGCACATCATTGGCCTCTCTCTTTTCTATTTTTATACCTGTCACGCTAAATTCTTTCATGTGTTGTTTTGCCTTATCTCAGGGCCTTTGCACATGGTGTTTCCTCTGTGACTTTCTTACCATTTCCCACTGTCCCTGTAAGTGTTAACTCCTGATCATCTTTCAGGACCTATCTCATTGTTATCTTTTCAGAGAGGATTTTCTATCTTGGAAGACCCCTTTGTGATATATTTGCAGAGATCACTGTACTTTTATTATCATAATCCTTATTATACTTCTGTTTTGACAGAGTCCCTAGCAACTTATTTCTACATTCAGGAAGACAAGTCTGGTCTAAATTCACATAAAATTCTGTTTTATTTTTCCATAGAGTCCTGTTCCTTTTCCTAGCCTCCTTTTGTCATCAAATCAAAAAGCACTTAAAACTGCTGACAACTCTCCATATGAGACCCTGGGGTGTAAGTTTCTATTAAAATTAGCTCTAGGTCAGATAAAACTGAATGAATTTGTCTTTTTACAACTCACTTTCCCCTCATCTCACAGATACGGTAGAACCAGGGATCCTGAGAGCAAAAGCAGATTCTCCTCCTTGCTCAACTAAGACACCCTAGGAAAATGTGGGATGGGGTTGGATTTCCTAGCATCTACCTCCTTTGTGCTCCTTTACTGTACTTTGATCTGCATATACATATCATCCTGGCTGCAAGTTTCCCAAATCAGTGCTTGTTGTGTTTTTAAGGCACACTATCTCTTCTGTATAAGGCTTTCTAGCTATAATTCATTATATCACTTAATTTTTTAACAACTCATTAGAAATTTCTTCATCAGAGGTGACCCTGCTTAGATATCTGTCTCTCAAATGCTGAGAGAATAGAGATAGGACAGAGCTTTAGGGTTCTGGCTATTGGAGCTGCACTTGAGCATGGATTTCAGCCTCCCTATGGATTTCTCAAAGAACTCTAGTGCTCTTTCTAAAGGCAACATATGGGTGACTAAAGTCTTAACATTTACAGACTTAACTTTCAAGCATCAAAAATGTTAGGGGCTACATGATAGTTGCAATACTAAAATAAGCTCTTGATGTCTACCTCCTGGATGGCTTCTTTTATTAGAAACTCAGCATTCAGAGATCATATCTAGACCCTGCCCCTCAAACTCGAGGCTCTAATCAGAATGTGTTTGGTAGATGTAGTCAATATGGCAACCACATGCACTCAATAATAATGTATAGCCTGCATCCAGCTAACATCACTCTTTACAGGTGATTTTCTGAGAGTTTTCCTTGGAGACGTGAAAGGCAATATCATCCTGGACTTCCTTGGCTGAGAAGTAGAAACCAGTCCTCGAATTGTGCTCAGTGATTGCCTGAGCACAAAGTAACAAGCCTGGTTGCCAGAGCAAAGTAACCAGCCTGGGTGCCAGATATACACATGAAGCCTTTGCACATGGCCGCAGACCTCATCCATGTATCCCTATGGACGGTGGCTTAAATAGTGCCCTACTCTGAAAGATGATGTCAGAAAATTTATAGCAGAAGTCTGCAAAACTATCAGAGGTTCTTGCCTTTGGGGAAAGAAACTTAGAAAAAGATGGGCAGGAGCAGGTTTATAGAACTATATAAACTATAGAATTCATTGGTTTCTCAGGGAACACCAGGGTCAATGGCAACCCAGTCATTTTCCTGTTCATCTCAGTCCTCCTTGGTGGAGGTGAGACCCTGACATTTGTACTGTTTCTCTAGTACTCAGCAGAGCTTCTGGCCTCAAAAATTCACTCAATAAACATTGATGCTGCCAATAGTGGATGTTTGACCTGCAGATTTCAGTGGGATGTATCTCCATTTGTGCCTCATTTGAGACTGGACTTGGGATTGGGTAGTTTATCTCAGCAGTTTCTCCTCCTTACTCCCTTGAGGTACTGTCCTTTCTGAAATGCTCTATTCATCATCAGGAAAAGTTTTTCAGTCTGGATTGTACTACTACAACACTTGCTCTATTTGGGTTCCACACTGGAGTCCACAGGGAGCACTGACCACTCTTTCACCACACCACACATTACTGTAACTATTTTCAGTGTCTGTCTTCTGCAGAGATTATAGTCTCCTTGAAGGCAAGTGTGCTACTTTTGCATTGGCAGTATCTTTACAGGTCCTGGTATCTGGTAAAAGCAATGGAAAACTTGAATTCCTGGAGGAACTAAATGTTTTCAGTAAGATAATTGATTAACCCTGGGATAGATCCTTTATTCCTCTAGGCCTAAATATTCCCATCAGAAAAATTCTGATGAGGTTGAATTTTGATCTCTAAGATTTGATCTAAACCTTAGAATCAATGTTTTTCCTTCTTGAGGTAAATCATTTTAGATTGCTTGGTAGAGCTTCTTAGCCTCTCTAAGGGCTTTACTATTAATCAACGAAGATCGATGAAATAACGTGCAAGATGTTGTGGAGGATACTAATTTTGAAAAGGCATTCTGCATCTCAACTCCTATATCTTGTTTTCCTCATTTTTGCCTAAGTTACTGATAGAATGCTAGCTTTCTTTGTTTTGAGTATAGGAATATTAAAGTAACATACCATTAATTTTCTTTTGTCACCGAGTAATGTGAAGCTTCTAATTCAGCAGTGCTGACAACCATATCTGAAAAATTGCTTGCATTCTTTATGTATAGTACCACATATATTTCTTTCTGTAACAGTCACTTTAAAAAATACTATTAATTAATTAATTATTATTATTATTATTTTTTTAAATTTTTATTCTTGTTTTATTTAGGCTTACATGTTGACAGTGTAAATGGACTCATTGTACATAGATAGAGGATAACATATCAATTCTCTAGTTGTAAGTTGTATAGAATCACATCATATATGCAGTCATACATAAAGTTAGGGTTATTATGACCATCATATTCCATCACCCTTGCTGTCCCCATGCCCCCTCCCCCCTTACACCCCTGTGAACGGAGATCCACCTTTGTTCCCATGTCCTTTCCCAC
>PVHX01017292.1:0-40593 GCA_004024805.1 Geosciurus inauris | reverse complement strand
AGTTCCACATTAAGAGCATAGTCACCGGATGCTAATAGAATAGTCACACCCTATGCACCCTGTAGCGGATGCTAATAGAATAGTCACACCCTATGCACCCCATAGCCCTTGGAGGACAAAGGGCCTCTTAGGATATATAAAGAGGGACCTGAGCTCAATAAAAAAACTCTCTTGCCTTGCTGTGTGTGTGTGTGAGTGATTTTTCATCCGCGGATCCCTCGCCTGACTCGGTTTCCCTTTGTGCTGGCGCGGGCGCTGGCATATATCTATATCTATGTCTATATCATCTATATCTATATCTTTATACCTCTATATCAATCAATCAATCAATAATATGACCAGGCTTGATTTTTCATGAATAACCTAAACATATGTGTATATATCTGAAATTAAATATGTTTATTTGAGCCTTATCTATATATATCTGTATCTATGTATGTATGTATGTATATGGAGAGAGAGACACAGTCAGTCTCTGGGTACAATTGACAGTAGGGAACTCTCTTAAAGCTTAATGCTTAAAGCTGATGGCATTGTGATAATGGAAACTTGTCAAACAACAATATCCTGTGCTCCAACCCTTTGAATGTAAACTGGGGGTGGGGAGATTAGGTCACATTTTTTGTGTGTGTGTATGCCAGACTGTTCCATCCCTCTCCTAAGATAAAAGTTTTTTATAAATTGAATGTACAGATAACATTCTCACCCCAAAAGCAACAACTTCATTTGCAAGTGCCTCCCAGGAAATGGAAGCAGCCTGCTCTGCTGGAGGTCTACTAAAAGTGAGCGAGGCCATTTGGGCCAAAGGGACCCTGAGAAAGATGATCAGTGTTAGCTTAACCAAGATTTTATTTAAGGAGGAAATGACTTGCCCCAGGGGAGAAAATAACCCTTAAAAGAGAGGCATTGGGGCTGAGGTTATGGCGCAGTGGTAGCATGCTCGCCTAGCACTTGTGAGGCACTGGATCCGATCCTCAGCACCAGATAAAAATAAAATAAAGATATTCTGTCCACCTACAACTCAAAAAAAAATGTTTAAAAAAAAAAAAAAGAGAGGTATTAATGGGGATCTGTTCTCTTCTAGACAAATGTTTAAAACATGAATTGAGTCAGCTTTTCCAGATACCCTACAATATACTTATTCTGCCTGTTAAAAAAAAACCTCACACTGATGAGTGACAATTTGTGCAAGATTTGAAAGCTATAAAATATTTATTAAAGTGTGATGTCCAAGCCAGGCGCGGTGGCTCAAGCCTGTAATCCCAGCAATTAGGGAGGCTGAGACAGGAGAATCGCGAGTTCAAAGCCAGCCTCAGCAATGGTGAGGTGCTAAGCAACTCAGTGAGACCCTGTCTCTACATAAAACACAAAATAGGGCTGGGGATGTGGCTCAGTGGTCGATTACTCCTGAGTTCAATCCCCAGTACCAAAAAAAAAAAAAAAAAAAGTGTGATGTCCATCGCTTCTAGGATTTCTCTTTGTCAGAGAAACAGATGACTTAAATATTGACCAGGCTTGGTTTTTTGTGAATAACCTAAATATATCTGTATACATCTGAAACTAAATATGTTTGTTTAAGCCTTATCTAAATGTTCTGTAAAAATTTATGAAATGAAAGTTCATGTAGGTTTAACCAATAAGTGCTCTATTTTATATATATTGCATCTGGCATAAAAGGGCCACCTTGCCATTTGAAAAACTGGTGTATATTCATCTGCTTTGACTCAGTCTGTTTCTAATCAGTAATACTGTTCCCTAAATGTATAAGAGGTTTAAGGCTATCCTTGATTTTTGCCAATACTTCTAAACTCTGCAAACCTATAATTATCTGTGGATTCTGAATTTTATGGTAAAAGTTAAACCTAGTAAATATAAGGACTTTTGTGTAATTTGTGATGTTATTAGTGGCTTCTTTGTATATTAAATGTATTCATGTTCTTCTAGTATACAAGTTTCAAAATATAAAGCTTAGGAGAGCACTTGACCAAGCTGGTGTTCTTCAAATGAAAGTTGCCTGTAATGGTAATCTCTTTTAGACTTATATAGGAAGAGCAAATTTAATTGGGGATTTGTTCATGTCATTTAATGTTCTGTAACTAGATAAAGGTAACTTGTTATCATTAGGACATATGGAACATTTTGTGTTGCTTTTTACACTGGGGTGGAAATTTAAATGTATTTTTGAAAGACAATGAGCCTGATCTGTTTAAAGTTTAACATTGTGAAACATGAAAACATTTTGCCATTTTCGCACAGAAAGGAATTAGGAGATCTTTTAGCTTTTGTTTGGTTTGTGTTTCAGATGTAATGTTGTATTGTGTTAACTAACATTCATATAGACTCAGGAAATAGTATATGAGAACTTTGTCAAATAATATTTAAGAAAGAGGGAAAGATCAGCTTCAGAAATAAAATACTTTACCTAGGATTTGTCAAGAGCCTCACCTCACCTGAGTTAAGACTGCCTCTCATCTTATTCCATGTTAAGATAATTCCAAAGTAGGCTAGACTTAAGCTCATTTAAAGTTATATTCAAAGAATACATTTTTGTTGTAAAGATTACTATGATCTCAAATAACCAGGGGATATAATATGTAACTAAGTAAGGTTTGGGATTATGAAAATTATGTTTTTGGGTCATAGCTATTATACAAACTGAATATGCTTTTGTTATTATTAATTCCATTTTGTATTTTCCTTGTAAACTTTATAACTGTTGCCTGTTAGTGTTTTGCAGAGGTACTACTTCTAATAGAACAATCTGAGTTAATTTGAGATAATAAGCCATCATCTGCAGGGCAGACAGGATATAAAGCTGACTTCCAGTACCAATACTGACTCCAATTAAATGGAAAGGGAAACTGGAAAATTAAAATCCATTACTCTCACTTGAAGACTGGTGAAACTGGTCTGCTGGATGTTTAAAACCAAAAACTTGGAGACTAAAGTCAAGGAAGTAAAATGGCCAAGGAGAAAAGCAGCCAATATTTGGCCCTTGCCCTTTAGGGTCAACCAGAATCCAGGTAACTATGAGACCCCCCCCCTGGGCCCTGCAACTCTGGTAAGTCACCCAATCTGCTGATCAGGGAGATCAAGGGGACCCTAGAGAACAAGAAGCCAATCTGCACATTCTTCAAAGAGGAGGGTCATTGGAGAGGGAAATGGTCCAAGAGAAACCACATGTAGTAGCAAGACCCTGATCCATTCAGGCAGATGGCACAATTTTTAGAGACAAAAGAAGTCAAAAGGCTTCATACATGATCCCAAGAGTGATCTCTAAGGAATACTTGCTCTTTTTTTTTTTTTTTTTTTTTTTGGTACAGGGGATTGAACTCAGGGGTGCTCGACCACTGAGCCACATCCCCAGCCCAGTAGCTATATAAGGTTTGTGTTTATGTAGAGACAGGATCTTACTGAGTTACTTAGTGCCTCGCCATTGCTGAGGCTGGCTTTGAACTCATGATTCTCCTGTCTCAGCCTCCCAAAGTGCTGGGATTATAGGCATGCACCACTGTGCCTGGCTCTTGCTGACTCTTTATTTTATTCATTTATTTATATGTGGTGCTGAGAATCGAACCCAGGGCCTCACACATGCTAGGCAAGTGCTCTACCACTGAGCCACAACTCCAGACCTCTTGCTGACTCTTAATAGCAGATAGGAACAAGGTTGGGTTTGACCTACTTGGTCTTAAACACTTGGCAAGAGAGTATAGCAAAAGCACAGCCATACGTGGACATTTGAAAGAAATGTTTTAAAAAATGTAACTTAAGATGTACATTTTTGTCAGCCCCACCAAATGTAAGTAAAGCTGGAGGCTGTAAAGAAAGGGTTATTGGGGCTGGGGTTATGGCGCAGTGGTAGCGTGCTCGCCTAGCACGCAAGAGGCACTGGGTTCGATTCTCAGCACCACATAAAAATATAAAATAAAGATATTCTGTCCACCTACAACTAAAAAATAAATATTTAAAAAAAAAAAAAAAAAAGAAAGGGTTATTGGGGCTGGGGTTGTGGCTCAGTGGTAGAGCGCTTACCTAGCATGCATGAGGCACTGTATTCAAGCCTCAGCACCACATAAAACTAAAATAAAGATACTGTATTCACCTACAACTAAAAAAAATAAATATTAAAAAAAAGAAAAGGTTATTATATGAGAGAGCCTAATATTTAACTATCACAAAGGACTCTAGAGTCAAAAATTTGTCCTGCATTTCAGAGACTGGCTGAAATACTAATTGCTATTGTATAATTGTTTACAAAAAAGTAATACTTTGTTCTCTTGTTTATTGTTTTCTTAGCATTATCCTTGCCTTTTATATGCCTTGTCCAGTCACCTGCCAACTGCCACCATAGACCTGTGGACTGCCCTGATACTAAATACCCTTAACTGTCCATGTCCCACCTAATAGAGAACCAGGACTGTGAATCACTTCCCCTTTGTCCCCTCTTAATAGGAAGCAGCTTGAAGATGTTGTCGCCCATTTTTCCATACAAATGAAGTATAGAAATTGACAGTGGGGAAACGTAACAGTGGTCCATTTTACCTTTTTACCCTCACTGCTTATTTTAAAATGGACATGTTTTTTTCTTTTCCTCTTCTCCCTCTCTCCCTCCCTAACCTGGAGGTGGGGAACAAGATTACCTTTTCCCATCCTAAACCAAGTTATCTGTCCTTGAGCATACACATACCACAGAAAAGAAATATCACCAGAAGATCTAGGAAGTGACTATCTCCCAAATTAACAGTGAATTTCAACACCTGGGACAACCCTCCCTCCTCCCAGGACACACCTGGAAATGCAGCCTTTGAAGAGCTTCTTTGAAAACCCTCTGTTCTCCCTAATGGTCAGAACTAAGGCTTCTGAGTCTGGAGTCTCCTGTGTTTCTCCTTTGCTAGCAAAGCAATAACTTTTTTCTTTTTTCTCAAAACCTTGTCCTTGTTATTGGATTGGCATTGGGGAGAAGGATGAAGCTTTCAGTAACAAAATGAATTTAGGGAAAAAATGCTAAAAGCCTCTACATGTTTTTAAATTAGGCATGCTGATTGAACAAATATATTAAACTAAGCATGAAGAACCAAAAGTGAATTCACCAGGAAAAGTCCATAAGCTCCATGAGCTATATAAGGTTAAAAAGTGCAGGAGAAATCCCTGTTAAAAAAAAAAACAACAACCAAAACCTAGCTGGATGCAGTGGTGCATGCCTGTTACCCCAGCAACTTGGGAGGCAGAGGCAGGAGGATCATGAATTCAAAGCCAGCTTCAGCAAAAGTGAGGTGCTAAGCAACTCAGTGAGACCCTGTCTCTAAATAAAATACAAAATAGGGCTAGGTATGTGGCTTAGTGGTTGAGTGCCCCTGAATTCAATACCTGGTACTAACCCCCCCACCAAAACAAACAAACAAACAAACAAAAAAACCCAAAACCTAAATAACAAAGAGGTTACAGGCAGCCCTGCTAAAGCTATTCCTGAGAGTTCTGGGACAGTTTGCTTTGTTGAGTTTGAATCAGATTCTACCCAATCCTGTTTCCTGGATCCACTAAATCAACAGAAAATCATCTGTTTCTTAGACAGTGGGTAATTAACTAAACTCAGACCATTTATTCAGAATGTGCCCAAGTGAGCTATGGGCCAGAACATGGAACAAACACAGAGCTTTCCTTCTGTGCTTTATGTGGACAAGCACAAGAACACACATACCCAAAGGCACCACAGGCACAGACACAAAACTGGGTACAAAGTCTAACAACTATTGCATCTGCTTATTAGTACCAAGTTTCAAATAGCAAAAACCTCAAAAGGTGTAGAAAGGGATTTTGCTCATCATCCTTTCCAACTCCTGGGGAATGTGGACCTCCAGGTTGTTTTTTTGTTTAAAAAATTTTTTTTTTAGTTGTTGATGGATCTTTATTTTATTCCTTCATTATTTATATGTGGTGCCGAGGGTCGAACCAGTGCCTCACGGCATGCTAGGCAAGTGCTCTACCACTGAACTACAGCCCCAGCCCCTCCAGGTTCTTGTCTGAGGAGGTTACCACAGGTAAGGAAGTCACAGGGGCAGAAGCCTAGAGCAGTGAGGCAGGGCAGCCATTCAGGGGGTATCAAGTAATCTGGGGGTCTGGGGATATGCTAGGAGAGCAGAAGATATGTACAGAGTAGGCTTCACTTTTTCTCACCCCAGCTGAGCTAGGGAGGTTGTTTCTATACCCACCCCCTTGTTTTTATACATTGGGGCTCTGAGAGGAGAAGGGACTTGCCCACAGTCACACTGGTAGGGCCTAAGTTAGGATGGAGGATGGACAACCATAGGCCTCCTTGCAACCCTGCCAAGTTATAGTGGCCAGGCTTTTTCCCTTTGGGGAATGCCAGAGTGTAGGACAAATGTAGGCTCAATGTGGTGGCCTGATACTTTGAGACCCTGGGCTCCAAATATGTCAGACTCTGCCACTTGCTCATTGTGAGTGTGATCTGGGATGGGGCCTGGTGCCCTGGTTTTTTCCAGTTGTACAGGAAGTTAACAGATTCTTGTTGGGCCCATGTTCTTTTGCCTCCCAGAACCACAGTGCACTGAGGGAGAGGGGGTGGTCCACAGCTCCATTCACAGATGGGAAAATGAGGCCCAGAGATGGGACATGAGTGCCTGGAGCCGGGGTCACTCCCAGGCTGCAGACCCAGCTCTGATAATGCGGCAAGGCAGCCAGAGAAGAGGTTTCAGGGGGTCACTGCCCAGGAAAGGCCAGCACGTCTGCATCTTCAGTTTTCTTTAACCTATCCTCCTGCCCTTCTTGGCCTTGGAGTCACAACTCCACCCCAGCTGAGGCAAGGCCCCCTTCCTCCCAACCCCCAATTATGGTTGGTCACAAAAGCTGGACCATGACCAGACAAAGGGACAGAGATGAAAGTGCTGGTTGTCATAGCAACCTGGCAGGGTTGCTGGGACTCAGGGGAGGGGCCTGGCCGTGTGCCTGAGCCCAGGCATCCTGATGACATCTGAGCGTGAGCCAGGATGGCCCAGGGCCCACAGGAATCCCCCTCCTGCCCTGGGCCTATGAGACTGGGCATACAATGACAACCTTACCCCCTCCATGGGCAGCACCTGCTCCCTGGGCCTTGCCTGGTGGCCTCATTATCCTGCACCTGCTGCCCCACCACCTGCTCCCTATTCTAGGAATCCTCCCCATGGTACTCCCTGTCTATCCCCAGGCCCAGCTGCCTGGTTTGAGGGCCAACCAGGAAGGACTGTGGAACCAGGAGGGGTAGCAGAGAGGGCCCCAGGCAGGGACAGAGGGTCCAGCTGCCAAGCCAGCTCTGTCTGACCAGCAGTGTGTGTGCTCACAGCAAATCTCTTCGTTCATGAAATGGGAGCAGTCATTCCTGCCTTCAGGACCTCCACATATTCCTCTGATTGGAAGGAGATCTGAGGCCAGCATGTCTCCAGAGTTGGGTCATGGTGGACAGCCAGGTTGGGAGGAGAAGAGGGAGGGGGCAAGTCTTGGGTGACACTCTTGAGGGCTACCTTTGATAGGCTATAAGGAAGTCTGAATCCCTTCCTGTGCACTGAATGGTCACTGCTGGGTATGGAGATGATGTTGCTCAGAGTCCCCTGAAGAATACAAGTGAACTGGCATTACAGGTATATGTTATAGAGAAATGGTAACTCTGTTGCAGAATTTTATTTTATTTATTTTTTGTCATAAATGTATATATATATTATGGTGCTGAGGATTGAACCCAGGACCTTGTGCATGCAAGGCAAGCACTCTACCAACTGAGCTATCTCCCCAGCCCCTTTTCTATATTTTGATACAGGGTCTTACTATGTTGCTTAGGGCCTTGCTAAGTTGTCCAGGTTGGCCTCCAGTTTGTGATGCTCCTGCCTAAACCTCCTGAGTTGCTGGGATTACAGACATGCAACCACCATGCTTGGCTCTGTTGAAGGATTTTTTTGGGGGGTACCTGGGATTTAAATCAGGGGTACTCAATCACTGAGCCACCTCCCCAGCCCTATTTTGTGTTTTATTTAGAGACAGGGTCTCACTGAGTTGCTTAGAGCCTTCTTTTGCTGAGGCTGGCTTTGAATACTTTTTGTTTTTGGTACTAGGGATTGAACTCGGGGGCACTTGACCACTGAGCCACATCCCCAGCCCCGTTTTGTGTTTTATTTAGAGACAGGGTCTCACTGAGTTGCTTAGCACCTTGCCATTGCTGAGGATGGCTTTGAACTAGCGATTCTCCTGCCTCAGCCTCCCAAAGTGCAGGGATTACAGGTGTGTGCCTCTGTGCCTGGTTTGGCTTTGAACTCTTGATCCCCCTGACTCAGCCTCCCGAGCCACTGGGATTACAGGCATGCACCACTGTGCCCGGCTGTTGTAGGATTTTAATTAGCCAAAATATTTTGATTAATATTGGGAAGTAGCTGGGAAAATTTGACACTAGCTAACATTTACATTTTGCTGAGGCAGACATAACATAGTGAAACATGGCTTGTATTTTTTCTAGCTAAAAGGAATTAACTAGACCTGGCTAGAGCAATTCTGTCCAGTGACTTACTGGAGTGAGGTAGTGGTGATATATAGGTGGTGATAGTGACAATGCAGGTGGAGGTGGTGGTGATAGTGATGAAGGTGGTGATGATGGTAGAGGTGGTAGTGGAGGTAGTGAGGGTAATAGAGGTGGTGACGTGAAGGTGGTGGCGGTCGTGGAGCTGGTGATGGTGGTGGAGGTGGTGTGATGGATGTGGAGGGGGTGGGTGGAGGTGGTAGTGGTGGAGGTAGTGATGGTGGCAGAGGAGGTAAGGATGTTGGTAAAAGTGATGGTGGTGGAGGAAGTGAAGATGGTGATGGTGATGGTGATGGAGGTGTTGAAGGAGGTGGTGGTGAAGTATGTGGGGATGGTGGTGGTAGAGGAGGAGATGGTGGGGATGGTGGTGGTGGTGGAGGTAGAGATGGTAAAGATGGTAGAGGAGGTGGTCACTGTAGTGGGTGAGGTGGTGTAAGGTGGGTATGACAGCTGGTATGGATGGTGGTTAGAATACTGTGAATGTGGGAGTGGAGGCAGGGGAAGTGATAATGGTTATGGTGATGGTGACAATGAAGGTGCTAGTCATGGTAATGGTTATGGTGAAGGTGGTGGGGAATGTGGTATTGATGATGGTCTTGGTGGTGATGATGATAGCATTTGTGTGGAGGTGATGGTGGTGGTGGTGGTAATGATAGTGCTGAATATGATGCTGGTGAGGATGGGCCAGCTTAATAAAGAAATGGTCCCTACCAGGTAGCAAAGAGCCCAGAAAAGGGGGTGCTGTTATGGATCAGGTGCTGCTAAAAGTGCTTTTTATACAATGGTTCACTTAATTTTTATCATATCCCTGGGAGGAACATACTGCACCTGAGAAAACTAAGGCTCACAGAGGATGAATGAATAATGCCTAAGGTCGTACTTTGTCTTAGCCGGCATCTTGGATAAACCAGAGTATGACACAAAGCCTTGGGTGCAGTGGTTTACTTTGGCAAGTGATCTCAGGGAATACAAATGGAGAGAGGGAAAACTAATTCCTGGCTGGATTTTCTGAGCTGGCATCACTGTGGGCAAGAGGGCTTCTCACTTCTTTCTCCTGGAGTCTTTTGAGGAGCTGGGTAGAATGTTCCTTAGAACTGTCTGTCTGAGATACCAGATGACAAATTTGTTATGGGCTCTGGGTCCCTGTGGTTTACATTACAAGGGTATATAGTTAGGTGTGAAGGAATAGTAGGTTTTCCCAGTGGTTTAGAGAGTCCTGGGGTCAGAAACTGACAGGTACCCTGGGAGCTGTGGTACATTGCCATCACTTCACAGTGAGTGAAGCTGGAGAGCCAAGAGGTATCCTATACACATGGCTTTTAGGTGACAGAGAAGGGATTTAAACCGCATCTAACAAATTTCCAAACTCCCTTCTTTTTATTCTCTTAAGCAGTCATGGAAGGGAACACAGAGTCTCATATTTTATTTATGACTTAAAATAAAAACAAAACGAAACAAAAACAAACCCAAGTCAATGGCTATTCCCAAAGTTCAGTCTCTTGCGGCCATCGCTGCCGGCGTCTGGCCCCCCATGCGCTCTGGATGCCTTGCTTCGCACCCAGTGTGTGCTCATCATGGCCTCTAGGTGGCACTAGCACACCTTCAGCAGCTCTGAGACTGCAAACGTGTGGGCTGCTGATAACGTGAGGATGGAGGATGCATTTTGGCAACCGTCAAGCTGTTTATTAAAAGAGCAAGTAACATTTATGAACCTTTAATAAATAGGATTCTAAAATAATCTTTAGAACATCATGCAGAAGTAAACAGTGTATTTTTATTTCCCCCTGCTGTCTTTCTGCAAAGATGCTCTCTGATGATCTTTTAATTAAACTACAGTTGTTTTTGCAGACAGGGTAGATTTGGGAGTTTCTCTGCTGTGCGAGTCTCTAGAGGAGGCTTTTTTGAAGTGTGCACCAGAGCCCACCTGCATGAGAATCTATTTGGTTGGGATGCAGATTCCCGGGCTTCTTCCCATACCTGCTGTGTCAGCCTCACTGGGAACCTGCGTTACTGACATACACACAAGGGCATTTTTATGCAGTCTTACTTCTAATTCTAAATTTCCATTCTAGATTATATTCCTCATCATTCTCTGAAGGGCTGGCTCATCAGGAATCTGTCCTTAACTGGCTTACATATCTAATTGGTACTAAAATCCTCTGAATCAAGTTATATATGCCAACATTTATTTTTAATTTTTTTTTTTTTTTTTTTTTTTTGGTACTGAGGATTGAACTCAGGGGCATTCGATCACTGAGCCACATCCCCAGCCCTATTTTGTGTTTTATGTAGAGACAGGGTCTCACTGAGTTGCTTAGTGCCTCACCTTGCTGAGGCTGATATGCCAACATTTATAAGGCTGGCATTTGAGCCCTGTTTCTCTTCTCCTTAGCATCTATTCTCATAGTTATCAATGAGCCAGGGTTGATTACCAGATTCTCATTCTCCCTGAGCTAGATAGAGTGAGATAAGTCACTTACTCTCAGACAGTCCTGACTAATGGCTACACAGGTGAAGGAATTTTAGCTACCCTGGTATTATAAGTTGTATTGAGTCAACTCATCCAAGTTGGGAATATGTTCTTCAGAATTTTCTTGCCTGCATAGCATTGTCTAGTGTGGACCTCATGAGACAGTGTGACATCCAGAAGGCAGAGGCAGCTAGCATCTTTAACACTTTGGAGATGAATGTGGGGCATCGGTGGCCGTGACAGCTCATACTCATTGCTCATTGCTGGCTCCTCTGGGGGAAGTGCGCAGCAGCAGAGTCCACTGTCCCTTTGTTTCTGCTGAATCTCTTTCTCTGGCTTCTCTAACTCCTGGCCTTGGTGTGTGTTTGCCTTTACAACAACGGGTACCAGATTCAGCTGTAGGTCACTTGTGTCATAGAAGACTGGGAGGTGGTGGGAAATGGATCTGGTGCCATCTGTCCTCATGGGTTCCGACTCAGTCTCATATGATCCAGCTTGTCCTTCTCTCTCTGCCTTCACATATACCTTTCCTCTTTCATGGCCAGCCCCTGCTGACTTGTCCTCAGCCCCAGATTCAGAGACTGTGGCTTTACGTTAATGGTTTAACCAGTTCTCACAATTGTGAAAGTTCAAATCCCTTTAATAAAGCCTCTATTTTCATATTTCTCCTGAGAGCTCCCCTTCTCTGATCAAACTCTGACTGACAAGAGGTATGGGAAAAAGCAACATAATCAGGCAAATCTGACGTGTACACACGTACACACCGATTTCTTATGACTACAAGTTTCCTGAGTCAACCATGGCCATAATAGATTGCACGAGCTGTCCTAACAGAAAGTCCTTTCACCAGTTACTTGTTAAATGCTTGATTAACCAAATTAAGATTTCTTGAGTGCCTGTCCTGCCCCAGGCGCTGTGTATGAGATGCTAGTCTACCCAAAGGCGCGTGACCTGGGTCTGAATTGGCAGAAGAAACAGTGGGGCAAGGGTTTTGGAGGACATAATAGACTTCCTGGTTTTGGTTTTGCTCTGTCAGCTCCAGTATTTTTTTTTTTTTTTGGTTCTAGAAGGAGGTCCCAGGAAAAGCCCAGGCCCCCAACTGCAGCTGCTGAAACAGTGCATTAGCCAAACACTGGCTCTGTGAAACCAGAGTGTTAGGTCTAGTCAGGGTCTAAGATGCCTAATTAAGGCAACTGGTCAATGGAGCTGCAAGCCAGATGTGACGTCACTAGTGGACACGCCTCCTGTCAATCAGCGAGTTTTCCTGACCTATCCAGGAAGGACTCTGGCCGCCTCTTCCTGTTCCCAAGCCCTCCTCTTCCTGACCGGGTTTTCTTGAAATTCTCTATGCACAGAATCTCCGAAGCCATTTCTCCTCACACGCTCTGATGGACAGGGGATTTGGTCCCAGGGCACGCATTCCAATAAAGCCTTGCCAAGTGGCTTAATTCATCTTCTCCTGGTCGTGTAATCTTTACACAGAGGACGTGCAGGCTAGGGGTAGTAAGTGAGGATCTGACCCAACTGGGCGCCAACTCCTCTGCACTCCCTGCTTTCCTCCTCCCGTTCCTCCTCTTTGTGGTTCTAGTGATTGAACACGTGGGCTCTCCATCAAGCGCTACCAGCTCTTTTATTTTTTTATTTTGAGATAAGGTTTGGATAAGTTGCTCAGGCCGGCCTCAAACTTGAGATCCTCCTGCTTCAGTCTTATAAATCACTGGGATGATAGGTGTGTACAACTGAACCTAGCACCCTTTTAATTTTTATTTATTTATTTTTTATTTTTTAGTACAGTCAATTGAACCCAGGGCACTTTGCCATTGAGCTATATCGCCAGGCCTTAAAAAAAGATTTTAATTTTGAGATAGGGTCTCACTAAGTTGCTAAGGCTGGCCTTGAATTTGTGATCCTCTTGCCTCAGCCTCCCCAATTACTAGGCTCTATAGACCTGTAGGAACAGTGCCTGGCTCTGTTTCCCTTCTGATAAGAGTAGTCTGAATAGAAGGTGATTCCATCAGCTCTGTCCTCCTTTCTGCATATTTTTGCCAACAAAAGTAGTTAACATTGGTTTTGTTATTAATTATTCCCTAGGGCTTTCTTAAGATTTTTTGCCTGCCCCCCAATTTTTTTCCTATGAAGAGCTAAGGCAAGACAATTTGGGGAAAACTATGGGATATTTTGTCTTTTGCCACAGTTATTAGAACTTACAATAAAGTAAAGGTAATATTTCTACAGAATCACCATTTGGTAAACTTAGCTATCCTGAATTGGAAGTTGAATCAGTTGTCTCTGGTTAGTGTTGGAAGGGGTCTTATAAGCATGGGAAACATTGTCCTCATTGCCCTCCCCAGATTAAGGTTTAAGTAAGTGGTAAGTAAAGATTAAGATAGCTTTCTTCCAGGCCTTCCCTGGCAAAAGATATGTCAGTCCTGCCAATAAGCCTACAGCCCAGAGCTTTGTGAAGCCATAGGTCTGGGTGTTGTTACCTTTATAATATATGTGATCCTCAGGAAATTTTGTCTTTCTTCTTCTAGGAATAATAGTTAACATATATTAAACTTCTATGATGTGGTAGGAACTGTACTAAACTTTAAAATACATGATTCCAACACTTTACTAAAATAGTTCTTGGGAACAATTTTCTCACAGGTGAAGAAACTGAGACACACAAATGTTAAGTAACTTACCCAGATTCAAAAAGCTTGCATGCAGTCTGTCCATCCTCTGCAGCATCCTTTTCATACCATAGGAACCAGACCAGCAGCATCAGCATCACCTGCAACTTGGTAGAAACACAATTTCTTAGGCTCCATTTTGAATCTACTAAATCAGAAACTCAAAATGGGTACAAACAATCTGTTTGAAGTCCTCCAGGTGATTCTGATGCATGCTGATATTTTAGAACTACTGGTCCCAGGCAATTAGATATTAAGTTGGACTATGAAGCTCCTAAATACCACAGGCCATCGAGGAGAGGAAGTATAACATGCAGGAACACTACGGGAGAGTTGCTATCATTTGGATAAGTATCCTCCAAAGGCCCACATGTTAAAGGGTTGTCTCCAGCCACGGGAGGTGGTGGAGCCCTTAGGTGGAGAACTAGTAAAAGGAAGTTAGGTCATTGAGGTTATGCCCTTGTAGGGCACGTCCAAGATGGCTATGGTTAGGCTTCCTTGCTGAGGCTTCTGGCGGGCTACGTTTTAATATGTAGCCAAGGTCATGAACCCTCTGATTCCATGTATGTACTCAAGGTCATAAGCATTTGCTTGTGAGCAGGTGCTCACCCATGCAACCTGTTGGCCGTGTGCCTTCTTTGTCTGGTCTGCATATCAAAAAGGCCTATGGGAGCCGGGCGTGGTGGCGCAAGCCTGTAATCCCAGCACTTAGGGAGGCTGAGATAGGAGAATCGTGAGTTCAAAGCCAGACTCAACAACGGCGAGGCGCTAAGCAATTCAGTGAGACCCTGTCTCTACATAAAACACAAAACAGGGCTAGGGATGTGGCTCAGTGGTCAAGTGCCCCTGAGTTCAATCTCCAGTACCAAAAAAAAAAAAAAAATTTTTATATATATATATATATATATGCCTATGGGAATGGCTCATGCTTCTGCTTCCAAATAGAGCATGTATACTATCCCAATAGTACTTTACATCTTCTTTCAACTATGGGAGCCCTGAACCCTGTTTCCTGGGCCCAAGCCTCTGCATAGCAGTCCTTGAAGGGGACATGGAGACACCACCCTTCTTCCTGCTCTCTTGCCTGTCAGTCTCCATGGGGTGAACAGGTTTGCTTCACTGCATGCTCTCTGCCATGACATACTACCTTCCCAAAGGCCCAGAAGCAACAGGCCATAGAATGAAACCTCTGAAAATGGCAAGCCAAAATAAATCTTTTCTTCTTAAAAGTTGATTATCTCAGGTATTTTGTTGCAATAATGAAAAGCCAACTAACACAAGCATTCTTGGAAGAGCTGGATTTGATTTAGGCCCAGAAGGAGAGGTAGAATTCGGAAACGTGAAGGACAGTGAAGAGAACACAATGTAGAAGAATAACACCCAAAAAGCATGGTAAGGGGAGTGGATTGGTTTATGAAGAAGTGCTAGAGGTTGGGCTGAGTAAAGCAGAGAGGAAAAAAAAGTTCAGAAGGTGAATGATACTTCATAATAATTTTCTTGTTAGTACTTGTTCATTTATTCATGGAAGTTGTTTGAATTAGATTCAGTGAACAGCATGGAACTATCATAAATGTTTGAGCAGGTAAGAGATTCATTTAGCTTAAGAAACAAGGAAAGACTTTGCTAATATGGAACATTTATATTTCAGTAGGGGTAAATTTCAGATGAAAATCATGTGGATGTGCATATATGTATATGTATGTGCACAAGTGTGTATAGTACTGGTGTACTGTCCTTAAAGAAAAGGGGGACAGTTAATGATCATGTCCCTGAATGCCCCCTTTCTTATCTCCAAAAACTAGCCGAGTTAAGGGAACAATGGGAGCCAGCCTGGGCTGGAACATCCAGATATATATCATCTTGAAGGACTCTGTCTTTCTCTTATGTATGCTGGGAACTAGAGCAAGCAAATATTATCTGTAGAAAGTTGCTTTTGCACGTATGCCAGCATAGTCACTCCTTGGAATGCTGGTTATACAAACTAAGCCAGCTAATGCTGGTGATGTCACTGCTCCTGCAGCCTAACATATAAAACCCCTCTTTTCGTCTCAACTGGAGCAGAACTGAGAGCACTGAGGAAAGAATATGTGTCACTTGTCCAGCCAGCTGCCAGTGGATGAAAACTGTGAGAAGAGGAGGTAGTGCTTGGCAAAGCACAGTGAGGGATGGAGGTGCTGTCTGTTCAGCCCATCACCACCAGAACTGCCCTGTAAGCATTTCTCCATTAAACTTTATGACTCCCACATTATCTTGGGGTATTTGGTATCTCAGCAACCTATTCTCCTGACCTGGGAACTAGGTTATGGACAACTGGGTCAGGGCAGCCCTTCCATGAACGACTCCCTGCAGCAGCACTTATGCAGAATCCAGGAATGGCTAGGATATTAGCTGACTTTCTAAGATAAAACTTTTTGGGGGGGAAGTGGGGTGCCAGGGATTGAACTCAGGGGCACTCAACCTCTGAGCCACATCCCCAGCCCCGTTTTTTTTGTATTTTATTTAGAGACAGGGTCTCACTGAATTGCTTAGCACTTTGCCTTTGCTGAGGCTGGCTTTGAACTTGTGATCCTCCTGTCTCAGCCTCCCTAGCTGCTGGGATTATAGGCGTGCGCCATCATGCCCGGCAAGATAAAACATTTTTGCTTATCTCTGCTCACCTGCATTTTTGGAGATGAAAGATCTGTATTAACTTTCATTTTTCTCAGATAGTCCAGCTGTCCTTTAACAATGGTGGCAAGAGTAGACTTGAAAAATAACTGTGCTAAGATTCAATTTCCAAGAATTTCTTAACAAGATACACCAACTGATGCTTGTTCTACTCACAGACTGCAAGAGTAATTTCCACTTCTAAGGAAATGTTCAGTGCAAATGTTAATCTCATAGTCTCTCTCCTTCAAAGACTTGTACGGAATTGTCTTTACATGTTACTTCTGACAGGAAACAACTGTAATGAAATCTTGTGTTAGACAGTGGTTTGGAAAGCAGAGAGACTAGAGATTGTCAAATCAAAGCAGGGAGTTTTTAAGACCTGGTCTTGCTGCTGTGAGCTAAAGATCAGGGTATAGAATCAGACAGACTGACTTACCAGCTGTGTGGCCTTAGGAAGTCACATTTATCCAAACCTCCAGAGAAACAGAAACCATTAACCTTAGAAGACTGTGGAAAGAATTAGAAATAATGGATGCAAAGCATTTAGGATGCTAGGCACAGTGGAGGGCAAGTAATAACAGTTAGGGTTATCTAACATACTTAACATATTTTTAGTCTTCTTAAATTGAGAAGATGCCCCTATCTTTTCTTAGTGGAAACTCTGGCCCTGCATCTGTATAACAATCCCAGAGTGTTGAAGATGATTGCAGTGACGGGTTGACCATATCCGTAGGATAAATTCCCAGAAGTAGAATTGATCAGTCTATTAAGAGTCTGTGCATTTGAAATTTTGGTAAATAGTTTCAATTGGCCCCCATGGAAATTATGCCAATTTACTTTTCTCACAGCTGAGCATGAGTCAGGTGGATGCTTTATCAAAAAGGGCAAATGACAGCTTCTTTGTGGAAGTTTTACAACATGTCTGCAAATTCTTTGACACATCTTCCAATGAGAGGTGGGATCTATGCTCCTTCCCTGGGAATCTGAAGATGTTGGCATATGATGGTTTTGAGTCATACAATATGATTTCTTTCTTTTTTCTTTTTTTGATACTGGGGATTGAACCCATTGTGGCATTCAACCACCGAGCCCCATCCCTAGCCCTTTTACATATTTTATTTAGAGACAGGGTCTCGCTAAGTTGCTGAGGCTGGCTCTGAACTCACAATCCTCCTGCCTCAGCCTCCTGAGCTGCTGGGAATACAGGCGAGTGCCACTGCACCTGTCTGCTATATGATTTCTGAGGCTGAACCAGAGAAGGCCATCACCTTCCACCTGGTTCCCTTAGGGTGCTCACTCAATGGAAAGCAGCCACTACAAGAGAAGTCCCACTGGAGACCACCAACCTGGAAAGCCCACATGCGCTCCGGTCAGCAACACAGCTGAGCTCTCAGCCACACAAAGGATTAACTGTACTCACTTTTCCTTTGCCTTGGACTCTCCCTTCACAATGCCCAACTTTAAGTCAGTCCTCAAATACTACCTTATCAGAGTAATCTTCCCTGCACCCCATGGAAATGGTACCCCTACCTCGCCGCTGTGCTGTTTTTCTCCACATCATTAATTGCTATCTGACATGAGCTGAGTTTATTTGTCTTTGCTTTTCCTGATCTGGAATAGAAGTGTAGCTAATTGTAAATTGACATTTTATAGTTGTATAAATGTATGCACCACAAAGTGATGTTAAAATTTATGAATACAATGCAGAATAATTGAATCCAGCTAGTTAACATATCTATCATCTCAAATATTTAACTTTTTTTTTGTTATGAGAACATTTGAAATGTATTCTCTTAGAAATTTTGAAGTGCACAATAGTCTATTATTAACTATATCTACCACATTGTGCAATAGAACTAAAAGAAGGGCTGGGGTTGTGGCTCAGTGGTTGAGCGCTTGCCTCACACATGCAAGGCACTGGGTTCGATCCTCAGCACCATATAAAATAAACAAAGGTATTGTGTTGCCTGGTGCGGTGGCTCAAGCCTGTAATCCCAGCACTTAGGGAGGCTGAGACAGGAGAATCGCGAGTTCAAAGCCAGCCTCAGCAACAGTGAGGTGCTAAGCAACTCAGTGAGACCCTGTCTCTACATAATAGGGCTGGGGATGTGGCTCAGTGGTTGAGTGCCCCTGAGTTCATTCTCCAGTACAAAAAAAAAAAAAAAAAGAACTAAAAGAAAATATTCTTTCTAATTGAGATTTTTGTACCCATTGATCATCATCTCCCTCGTTCCTGCCACCTTCAGTCCTGGAACCACATTCTACCCTCTGCTGCTATGAGTTTGAATGTTTTAGATTCCACATATAAGTGAGAACTAGAGGTTTTTGTCTTCCTGTGCCTGGTTTATTTCACTTAGCATAATGTCCTCCAATTCTACACATTGTTGCAAGTGATAGGATTGTCTTCTTTTTTGGGGGGTGGCTGAAAAGTATTCCATTGTGTGTATATTCAACATTTTCTTCATTTATAGATGATTCTTGAAGTGTGACCCTTGGACCAGCAGCATCAATAGACCTAAGGCATCAGAAGCCCTGTCCTATTCCAAATTTCCAGACTCATTTCCAGAGCCCATTTCCAGAGCCCTACTTTTAACAAGGCCTCAAGGTAATTTTGATGCACACTCAGGCTGGGGAAATGCTGGTCTAAGAAAAAGAAAGGGCTTTATTTATTTGCTGCTGCATGCTCAGATGCCTAATACAAAATAGGAACTCAATAAATATTTGTTGAGTGGGTTCTACATGAATTTATTGTGTGATTTCCAAGTACAGGACAACCTTTTAAGCACTTAACAGGTATTAACTCATTTACTCTTCAATCAATGCTCTCAATTAAGTACTATGATTATCTCATTTTACAGCTGAAGAGCCTCAGTCAGAGAGACTAGGTGATGAGCTCAAGGTCACACACCTAGGAAATTATGGAACTGGAACTGGGAGCTCATGTGCTTACCCACAGGTCATGAACACTGCCTCTGAACATGACCTGGGTTCCAGTGGAAAATAAGGCTGCCCCAGGCTGCCAGGTAGGGGAGCTTTTTCCCCCCTTTATACTGGGGATTAAACCCAGGGATGCTTTATTACTGAGTTATGTGCCCAGCCCTTCTGATTTTTTATTTTGAGACAGAATCTCACTAAGTTGCCCAGATTGGCCTAGAACATGTGATCTTCCTGCTCCAGACTCCCAAGTATCTGGATTACAGGTGTATCATTGTGTATCATTGTGTCTGGCAGGGGGAGCTTTTGTTTTTGGTACCGGGGATTGAACTCAGGGGTACTGGACCACTGAGCCACATCCCCAGCCCTAGTTTGTGTTTTATGTAGAGACAGAGTTCACTGAATTGCTTAGCACCTCGGAGTTGCTGAGGCTGGCTTTGAACTTGCAATTCTCCTGTCTCAGCCTCCCAAAGTGCTAGGATTACAGGTGTGTGCCACTGCGCCTGGCTCAGGGGGAACTTTTAAAAAGGATGAGAACAGAGAGGAGAGCTCAGTATACTTCTGTCATGAGTAAGGTTGGTTGTTGAAGGAATATGGTACCATGCCAGGCAGGAGGAGATACAGGTTTAGTCTTCCTGCTTCTGTGGTATAAGATTGGTAAGGCACTCAAACTCTGAGCCTCAATTGCTCTGTCTATGAAATGGGTCTGAAGCTGGGAGTCTGGAAATTTGGAAAAGGACAGGTCTTCAGTCAGCTCATTCTGGCAGATGCAGGCGTAGTTGATGCCTCACACCACATCCTCTGAGTCATCTTCACTTGCAGCTGCAGAGTCCAGACCACCTCATCCTGACAACCTGCTGCACTCTAAGTTTGTGCCCTGTGCTTTCCTTTTGAGGCCTAGGGGAGTCCTCTGGATCTTTCGGTATGCTTGGCCTGAAATTGATGTCTTTAGGCCCTACCCACCATTAAAGGCAACAGGAATCAGCAGATAGCTGTCTGAGCCTCCGGATCATTCTAGGAGGCGTTCCATATGCTTCTTTGGAGGTTGTCATGGGATCAAGCAGCATCACAGCAGCAGCGATCTCAGTGCTACAGCTTCATGGAGACATTTCCTTCCTCCTGTTTCTTACTCCCTGCTTCTTTATGCCGGCTTCCTGGGATCATCTTTCAGATAAATCACCTGCCTCCGCATCCCTGTGTCTAAGGCTTTGCTTTAACAAATGAACTGGGCTTTCCCCCAAATTGAAAACAACAACAACAACAACAACAACAAAACAACAACAACAAAATCGCTCCGTGAGGATGCAGCCCCAGGGGTGCACAACTGGCCAGCAGAGGGCGCGCTGAGTCCGTGTCCTTGGGCAGTCACCATGCCTAGCAGAATGAATTCTGGTTCAAGCGCTAATCGGACAAACAGCTCCTTGCTCTTTCCTTTAGTAATCAGCTGTTCTACTCCAACTGTTGAATGAACTTTGCAAAGGGGCTGACATCTTTTGTGCTCAGAAGCCTCAGCCAGAGGCTAGAATTTGCTGGAATTCAGCCTTTACCCTTTGGATTCAAAAAAGACGGGCCAAGAAAACCCTGCCTGTGGTCTGTACCACGCAGATCAGAGAGATGAGCTTAGTTGCTGATGGGTCACGTGGCCAACTTATCTCTTCATCTCTGCCCACTGGGCAGGAGTTTTTTCTCTCAGCGGCACCCAGCTCATCTCACCCTCCTCCCAAACACATAAGAAACAAAACAGCCTTCAAAGGGCAAAGCAAGGAATACTTCCCTTTTTAAAAGTGTTATTTCTTGTCAGTGGGATTGTGGGTGATGTTTCTCCTTTAGGCTTATCTGAATTGTTCAGATTTTCCATTAATATCATGAAATGTGTATTTTTTTTGTGAAGTGTAAAAGGTTAAAAATAAATTGGACTGCACAGATAATTTGTGAAATAAATGAATAATCCAAGCAGCTGAATATGGAGATAACAATATATATGTAACATATATGATTACATGTAATCATATTCTTATTTTATTCCTCCGTCCTTTGTCACATTCCTAGAATACCACATACATACTTCAAATTCCTCCCCCAATACTTCCACCCCACAATCACACAGCAGCTTTACAAAAATGAGTTTCAATCTTAAAAACTCAACCCTTTGCCAGAGAACAAAGTTAGAAACAGGTGAAATGCCTTTGCTAATAGGGTAAAACTGCTTTTGAGGAAGTACTTCATCAGTGAGACCTATAAATATAGCAATATAGTGATTTCCATTCCAGAGCATTTGAGTTTCAGAATAACAACAGAAAACACCTATATAGTAGTTGACAAGTGCCAGGACTTGTCCTAATGCTTTGCGTAGGTTAACTCATTAAACTCCACAGTGACTTTATGAGATTGGGGCTATTACTATTCTTATTTTTTATTTTTAAAATATCTTTATTTTATTTTTATGTGGTGCTGAGGATCAAACCCAGTGCCTCACGCATGCTAGGCGAGCACGTTACCACTGCGCCATAACCCCAGCCCACTATTCTTATTTTAAAGATGAGAAAACTGAGCTACAGACCGATTAAGTAACTGGCCCAATGTCATAAAGTTAACAAAAGGCAGGGCTAAGATTTAAACCCAGAACAGTCTAGCCCCAGAGTCCCTGTGCTCAATAACTATTCTTGTTTTCTCTCAATACTTTTTTTTCCTCAATATGATAACCTCCTCTGAGATTCCCTCTACCTGGCTGGCAAGGAATTCAGCCACAGATGGGATTGGGATTCTCTCTTCATCTCCACAAGATTAAGTATCTTCAGCTAGAGCAAGGAGGGGGTCCTGGGCTGTGGCTCCCTGGTTCCATAATGATGGCCATGCTCAGAGATGGTTTGTTCCACTTGGTTTCCACCAAACTGGAGGAATGGTTCTCTGGTTGGATTGTACTCCAGAGTTGCCCTCTGCAGGCCCTGATCCACTGGGGCTCAGTATGCACAGAGTATAGCATTATGTCCACTCTGGGGATAACGAATGGTCTCTGTCACATTTTTTTTTATAAACAGCCAATTGAATTCTCCTTGATTGTGCTGAAACAGATTTTTTTTAAAAAAATATATTTTTTAGTTGTAGTTGGACACCATACCTTTATTTTTATTTATTTATTTTTATGTGGGGCTGAGGATTGAACCTGGTGCCTCACACGTGCGAGGCAAGCGCTCTGCCACTGAGTCACAACCCCAGCCCCTGAAACAGAATTTTTATTTAATTCTTTTATTGACTAAAAGTGTGTGGGGGCATTTTAGTGCTCCTGTCAGGGTGGTGGTTGGAGAAGGACATACTGTACTAACAACATGAATATATTTATAAATTCCTTATCCCATTGTAAATTCCTATGAACTAAGCCGTGAAGGAAATGAATCATGGGAAAACTTCTAGTCTAGAAGTTAGAAAAGGTAAGACCTAGAATCACTTAGGGATGATTGTTAAAAAAATACCCAAACTCCACATCAAGGTCAGGGAATCACAATGCCCAGGAGGATTTGATGCATGCTTGAGTTTGAGATCCTTTGGTTTACAGAGTCCAGAAATTTTTTTTTACCCATGAACTGGCATTCTACTATTGAAAACTAACAAAACAGCTAGGCAATTTATGAAGTGCATCAGGATAGCCAGAGAAAACCTTGTGGATATGCCCCAGTGGTAAGGGTGTGGGATGCTTCTGAGTTTACCATAGCCGTATCCACAGAGGGAAAAGCATATTGAGACTTGAAAAAAAAAAAAAAAGCTGTTAAGCAAAATTATGTAAAATTTGGGAGTGAAGCAAAAAGGTGATTGCCTGACATTTTAATGCCACGCTAGAGTGCTTTCTAATAAGCCTGCCTTAGGGCATTCTGACTCTTAGGGAATGTAATTTTCTGTGACTTACTATTCATAATTGATTAGAGCTCATTTGTTTTACAGATCTGAAAAGTTAAGATTAAGTTGCATTAAACTGAAAAAGGAACTTTTTTTTTTTGTCCAGTAGAGAAGATAACCCCAAAGATTAAGATTTTGTTGCCTTGTAGGAAATCAATCAGTTTCCTACCTGGCTTAGCATTTTAGCTTTGGTCAGCTTTTTCTGCTGACCATATAAGCTAGGTTTCTCATATCCTCATAGAGCTTCTCACCTCCACCTTGAGTTAAATCCAACTTTGCCATGTGTTTATTATCTATTCATGTGAGAATTATGATTGTTAATAATCTGAAAAGGATGCTTTCACAAAGCATAGGTCTGAGGAGGACCTGAGGCGAAAACTGGGGAACTCCTCAAGGGAACCAGAGTTAAACTGTTTAGAAACAGCTTGAGAGGTAGAGTCCAGAAAAGTTGACTGAGCAGTTCTGCATGAAGGTCACAAACAGAGCAGGCGGTCAAGTCTCATTCTGGTGGGTATGGTCCCACTGAGGTGGACCAGGATGGTCCAGGTACCATCTCTCACCTGGGGAGAGGAAGGGAATACTTACGCCTCTTCTTCATGGCTGCTGGTAACCCATCTCCTGAAGACCCTAAAGAGAGATTCTGAATCACAGACTACATTTATTTTATCATTTCCAATTTTGTCTTTCGTACCCATGAAGGACTTTTGAGATGTGGCTTGCCTCTAAGATTGTGCCACAGTCTGGTTTCTGCATGGTTCTGATTGAGCACATGTGACTAGCATTGCCTAATTAATTCTATTAGGTATGACTGAAACAGATCTTTAAGTTATGGAGCACTATAACTATAACCAAATTAGGAACTGTAAGTTTAGCACCAGATCTTCTCTTTTCAATCATAATAATCACTTCCCTTTTTGAAACATCTGAACTCTTGTATAAACTTTCAGGCTTTGATAGGCTGAATAATATTAATTCCTTGGTTAAATCCCCTTATCTCTGCCCCTTTCCTTCCTTTCCCAAGATCATCATTCCTTCGTCTGCTATTTTCAGCCCTCCCATCAGTGAAGATGGAAATGGAAATGCTCTTATTGCAGATAGAAGAACAGAGAGAATATAAAGAGATAAAAGTGAGTTGATGTGACCAGTTACCCAAGAAAATGGCTAATTACTTATGTATTCCTTGGGCAAATCACATCATCATTTGCAGAATAAGGGAGTTTGACTAGATAATCTCTAAGATTCCTTCCAGAGTTAAATTCTGTGAATGTACAAATATTTGCTGCAGTTGGGTATTGTTTTTGGCTTTAGGACTCCTGGCAGTAAAAGGAAATAGGAAAAGCTGTTTAATTACATGGTGTCTGTGATCTGACAAAAAGAAGTGCAGGCTTGCATCTTTAAAGATGGAATAAACATCAAGTAAAAAGTAAAATATGGGAGCCTGGAGAAAGTGTCAAATTGTGTTTTTGCAAAAGCCATAGTGATGATTCTGGATCATAAGTGAACAAAATTTAAATTGAAATAGTTTAAGCAAATGAGGTAATGCACTCACTCTCACGAACAGCGCTCTAACAAAAAACAGAAACAAAACAACACAAAGTGAAATTAAAAAAAAAAAGTGAAAAGGACAGGATTCAGATAATTGAAGGATGTTGTCTGCCTTCTTCTGTGTTTTGGGTTAGGCTGCCCTCGTGAAATCATTGTAACAGGAAACTTCAGCATACATCTGTAAAGTTTCATAACCAGAAATGTTGGGGAAAAACCCTAAGGCAGGGCTCTGATCGGGTCACATGTCAATTCTTGGGCTAATTGTGATGTGGAGATGAATTTTGTGATGGGCGGCTCTCAGTGGAGCCTAAGGTGAGGGTTTCCATTCAAGTCGAGTTGCCACTCAAGGCAGGTAAAGAGTAAATGATTATTTGGCCATGGTTTCTTCCTTTTTTCCTACATAGTTCAGGTCTGTCACATAAATATTCCCTCTCAAAAGCTCATTATTCAGCTGGGCGCGGTGGCTCAAGCCTGTAATCCCAGCCCTTAGGGAGGCTGAGACAGGAGAATCGCGAGTTCAAAGCCAGCCTCAGCAACCGCGAGGCGCTAAGCAACTCAGTGAGACCCTGTCTCTACATAAAACACAAAATAGGGCTGGGGATGTGGCTCAGTGGTCGAGTGCCCCTGAGTTCAATCCCCAGTACCAAAAGAAACCCCAAAAACAAAAAACAAAAATGTCATTATTCCTTAAAAGCCACCAGTTTTGTTGTTGTTGTTGTTTGTTTGTTTTTAAAATCTGACTTAGCTCCTTCCTGAAGTTTACCTGCTCAGCCTTTGGTGTCTAAGTGTTTTTCATGGCAATGCCTAGCAACCTTCACATACATAATCTGTGCTGCACACAAATTGGCTAGAGGTGATAAAGTCCATTTGATAAAGACCATCAAGGACGCACTTGCCATCCAACAAAGTTAGATGAACTTGTTAACAGAAGGGGACCTCACTCGGGAGAGACTGTAGGCACCTGACCAGATAAAAGAAGATGCAGGTTGTGAGAGAGAGCTGGCCTGGGCGCATCCACAGTACATAATATGCAACAAATATCAGTTTTGTCAATCATATGGCTTTGGCCATAGTTCCATCTTGTAACAAGTTCCACATTCCTATGAGTAGCCACAGGATGCTAATAGCATAGTCACCGGATGCTAATAGAATAGTCATACCCTATGCACCCCATAGCGCTTGGAGGACAAAGGGCCTCTTAGCATATATAAAGAGGGACCTGAGCTCAATAAAAAAAGTCTCTTGCCTTGTTCTGTGTGTGTGTGTGTGAGTGATTTGTCATCTGTGGCTCCCTCACCTGACTCGGTTTCCCTTTGTGCCGGCGCGGGCGCTGGCAGCAGGTTCATCATAGTATTTAGTGAGGAAGTTTAGATAAAATTTAAACAAAGCAGTATGTGCCAGTTTAAAGCAGGGCTGTGTATGAAGAGATTGACATCAGGCCTGGGCTGAGATGAGAACACAGGGTCCTGTTTCCTTGGAAACTACAAAGTTAAGACAAATGTGGAATGCCATGCGCAAAACCCTTATCTGAAGTTCTCCATCTGGGGTGGAAATTGAGGCTGTTTCTACGTGTTAAAATGACTTGGATCCTCCAGGCAAGAATGAGGTGTTTCATTCTCACTAAACCAGGATTTCTAACAGTTAAATTTCTGACAGTATATGATTTTAGAAAACAAGTTTTCTCATGTTCTTTTGTTAATTAACAAAAACATTTTTTTTTTTTTTAAACAGCTTCATAGAGAAAATTCTCCTTCTACTCCTCAGATGTGTACTCGATCAGGGTCTTCCCTGATACAACACATGGCTTTTATAGTCTGATATCAAGAAGTGATGTAAGGTATAAATATGTTAGTTATAAGGAGAAATTGGAGGTCTTCTGGAGTCGATTCTTTGTTCATTTAGTCACTGTACAAATATTGGTTGAGATCCTGAAGCCAGAATAAGACAGCCAGTCAGTATAGACAGGTAAATTGAGTTAGGTTGGATCAAGGAGGCCAATTTGAGTGAATCTGGGAAGTTGCAGAGGGATTGAAATGTTAATGCCTTCAGAGCCCTTCCTCCACCCTTATTAAGATAACCTGCCCCTGCTCCAACCTCTAGCTAAGGTAACCTGTCCCAAGGATTGTCCCTCCCTACAGGGAGTTGTTAATTACACCCCTTTCCTGCCTAGATTACTCCACCTTGTCCATCTGCTTTTCACCTTTTAGCCATCCCACCAGAGCATCTCCTGGGTGTAGTCATGCAGGAAGGAGAGAGAGAAGGGGAAGAGAGCAGGAGAGCAAAGGAAGCCTAAGACATATAAAAAGGCAGGACACCCTTGCTTCTGGGGATACCAGGATACCAGCGATGGCCCCCTTCGCCCTCCCAGGAGAAGTCTATGTTACCCCTTTTTAAATAAACCGTGCTTTATATGCTGGCCTCCGTGTGCTTCCCTAATGTTGTACTTCAGCATGTGAGGAAGCAGGACTGATCATCAGTAACCAGGGGTATCAATCCCACGATGTGCCAATCACTGTAAAGGTGATGTCATTTAGTAAGGGAAGTCTATGTGAAGGAAATAAGGCCAGTATGACTTAATGAGGCCACTAATGAATTTCGGCACAAATGTTTGCAAGAACAAAGGACGAGTTGCAGACTCTGATCTAAGAAATTTGGTTTTACACCCAGAAGCATAGGCAATGAGAGGTTTTGAGAAGAGGATATTTATTTTGAAGAAGTTGATGAGCATAGGTCCAGAACTTGGTGCATCGCTGAGTTCACTGCTGCGGTGAGGTGGTTACATTTCTGGGCATGCACACATCCCCCTCCACTCAAGTTCCTGAGCGTGTACATAGCGCCCCCCCCCCAGTCCAATCTTCCAGCCTCTCAGCCTGAGATCTTTCTCAATTGCAAAAGAGCCTACTTAGTGGGCTCACAGGGCAGTTCGGAAGTGCCAGGGATTTACCCTTACTCCAGAGACGACTCTCGACAACTGAGGGATGGCAGTTGTCTCTCACTGGAATGATTCTGGCAGTCTTTCTACAGTTTCTCAGATGGTTCCTAGCAGGATTGAACCCCAGTTATCTACAGAGGTAGCATACACCATAAGGCACACGTTTTGGCTTTTCCTCCTTCAAGTCTGCTTTCCCTGCTTCCTTGGGTTGCTTTCCAGTTACACCACTTACACCCAAGTTCTTGTCTCAGGGTCGGCATTTGGAGGACACCAAACTAAAATGGCAAGCTTCTCTCTGAGAGAATAGCACACAGAGGCCAGAAACGTGGCTGTAAGAGTGAGGAGAGGAGACAGAGAAAGTGGTGAATGCTCTGAAGTACTTGTAGCAGTAAGAACTCCACTGCTTAACCAGGGTCAGTGCTGGAGAGGTCAAGACCTTGAGCCTGAAGTCACCTTTGGGATCCATGCTACTCCTGAGGGCCCTGGATGAATAAAAGGGAGACTAAAGGAAGGGAACATTGTTGGGTGGTGAATCAAAGGGAGAACGTGGCTCCCTGAGCAGAACTTCTTTGCTGAAGAATTTTCTGCATGATAACTTATTTCCCAGAAGAAATCAGAACATCCAGTAAGCAATTATGCTTCTTGACTGTATGCTGAGTGACTCTACTTCCAAGCAGCATGAAACTTTGCCCCTGTTATCTCCATATTGATGTAGGACAGAAGAGGCTGGACACCCAAGGAATTTTCAGGAAGTAGGCTTATTGACTGCAGGGTTCAGAGGGCTACTGCCTAAAATATTCTCTGGATCAAGAATCTGGAAATTCTTTGAATTTTATACCCAGTGGTGCTGGTGGGGTTGGTGCTTTACATTCTTTACAGAAGTCTACATAAAAGTAATTTTTTTCCTGCAAACTTGGCATTTACAAACAAAGAGGAAGCTACCAACCACAATGCCCTCTGCAGAAGATTTTGCTGATAGCTGATATCCTGTGTAAAAAGCTTTCTGACAACAAGACAATATAACAATATAACATGTAAGTTATATTTGTTATGTGGGGGTTTCTGCTTAATTACGGTGTCTTCTGAATGGAGGTGTCTGGTCTGCTTCAACATCATTGATAATTAAGGAACAATTGATAAAAAATGAACTAGCCGGGCTGGGGTTATGGCGCAGTGGTAGCGAGCGTGCTCGCCTAGCATGCGGGAGGCACTGGGTTTGATCCTCAGCACCACATAAAAATAAAATAAAGATATTGTGTCCACCTACAACTAAAAAAAAAAAAATTTAACAAATCTGGAAAAATAGGGAAGCATGAATCCAACTCTGTTAATAATAGACTATCTTTGTAGTGGCAGTTTATTTAGGAAACTTCATTTGACCCCATTTCCTCAAATACTTATGCCAGAAATGAAACAACACTGCATTCCAAATATGAACCCTTTGAGCCAGGCACGGTGGCGCAAGCCTGTAATCCCAGCACTTAGGGAGGCTGAGACAGGAGAATCGCGAGTTCAAAGCCAGCCTCAGCAATGGCGAGGTGCTAAGCAACTCAGTGAGATGCTGTCTCTACATAAAACACAAAATAGGGCTGGGGATGTGGCTTAGTGATCGAGTGCCCGTGAGTTCAATCTCCAGTACCAAAAAAAACCCAAAAAAACAAAAAAACAAAAAAACAAAAAACAAATATGAAGTCTTTGACTTTGAGATAATGGTAATAAACATGCATGCAAAATGAGATGGTGATGGTATCTGTCTTCCTTGTCTCCAATCCATCCCTCTCCCCTCTTTCATGGTAATATAATTGAGCTGAGCATATGGATGCAGAGCTGGAAACCAAATCTCAAATCCTTCTTGCAGCTGGTATGGATAGTGACGAAATACTGATTAACAGAATGTGAGCGAAAGTGATGTGACAACTTTAGCCTTTACTTGCTCAGGAGGATGTCTCTGGGCTTAGCTTCCCACTGGCTACCCTGTTGATAATTGTAGGAATCTTCCATGCCATGGGTTGACTATGGCATGTCTACGTTAGTGGGTCCCTGAATGAATGCTGAGGAAAGCCTCCAGCTGATCAGGAATACCCACCTTCAACTAAATAATGTGAGAGAGAAACAATTCTCTTTATTCTTTAACAAAATTATTGTTAGGTTTCTTGTTACCTTAACTCATGCATGCACACATGTAAATACTAACATATTTCTTTTGAACTCCATCCTGATTGCTAATCTGATGCATATGGTCTAGTTTAGAGCATCCAAGATGAATACTGACTTCTGCCTAAGTAAATGTTATTAATGCAGGGAGTGTTTGCTCTTGTTCAATTCATTAATTTATCTCTTTTTGGGGGGTGGGAGTAGCAGGTATTGAACTTTGGGGCACTCGACCACTGAGCCACATCCCCAGCCCTATTTTTTTTTTTTAATATATATTTTTTTAGTTATAGATGGACACAATGTCTTTATTTTATTGCTTTGTATGTGGTGCTGAGGATCGAACCCAGGGCCTCACACATGCGAGGCAAGCGCTCTACCGCTGAGCCACAATCCCAGCCCCACCCAGCCCTATTTTGTATTTTATTTAGAGACAGAGTCTTACTAAGTTGCTTGGTACCTCATTTTTTGCTGAGGCTGGCTTTGAACTTGTAATCCTCCTGCCTGAGCCTCCTGAGCTGCTGGGATTACAGGCGTGTGCTACTGTGCCTGGCATTAATTTAAATCTTTAGGCATCCCTCCTCCCTCCATCCCCCATTGTACATGCTGTGTTGAGACCCACTATATGTCTCTCTGCTATGGGATATCTGGGGATATGAGTGACTAGAAGAGGAATGATACCCAGTACCTGCTCTCGAGAAACTTACAGTTTAGAGACTCTAGATGAAAAACAAAATATTGAAATAGGGACAATTATGATGAATTTTTATTCTTGGGAATTTTAATTTAATTTGAAAAAGACTGGTTTCGTTTTTGTTACTTCATTATTATGATTTTTGGAGAATGTTCTCCTTGGTTTATGTTTTTGTATTCATTTTTAAGACTGGTGTTTACAGAGTGAACGAGCATTTTTATTTCATGGCAATAAACCATGGGTGAGTGCAAGCAATGTTATCAGTCACCATAAACACAGCCTTTTCTCCTCCCCCTGCCCCCCTTCCATGGCCCCAAGAGAGTATTAAATGCTGGAAAAGCTTACTTGTCATGGTGCCCTTGAGTCTTCCTGTACTTTAGGGAATTCCCAAGGCTCAAACAGCTTCTTAAGTGATGAAGACCAGAAGGAAAAATTGAAAGGACCAACCTCGAAGGTTTTGCCAGGTAGGAGGAATTTTCTTTTCTTAGGGATAGTTTTATGGATGGGCACTCTTTAGTTTGTTTCTATTTATTTTCACAAATGCATTTCTTATTTTTTATTAACCTAATGAGAGAGATAGAGACATGTGGAAGTATAAACAGACATATAAGAAAGAGTGAAATGACAGAGACAGAAATCGAGACAGGGATAAAGGCATCGAGAAAAGAACCTAAAAGAATGTTAGATACACAAGAGAAAGAGCGTGACTTTTTACACCTAAAATGAAAATTGTGCTAAAAAGGGATCTGAAACTCTCTAAACTTCTGCTGAGCAAGAAGACAGGAAATATTTTGAGATGTACCCAGAATTTACCATTGATGTGGAAAGGAGAATGCAACTTATAGAGACTCAAGCATGTTTGATGAATTATTTCATTGATACAAAGCTTTGGGAGATTTAAAAATTGGAGATTAGTGTTAGAATGGTAAGGCCAAGGAAAGAAGAAAGCATTGAAAAATTAATGAATGAACAGGCTCAGTGGAGACATAAAACTCAGATAAAAAATGACTCTCCTTTTTGGAACATTCCAGGAGTAATGGGGGCAATTTGAGTTAGAAGCAGGAGTGGTTTTCTTCTCACAAGGATTCATGTGATTTGATGATGGCTTCCCTTTCCATTTGACAACTGTACACAATTTTGATAAGTTAAATGATAATTTTAATTTTGTATGAAAACTTCGAATGTCACTTGGTGTAATCAGCTACTTGGAAGGTGGAGGAGGAAGTTTGAGGTTGGTTTGGGCAACTTCATGAGATCCTTTCTCAAAAAGAGCTGGGAGGTAGCTCAGTGGTAGAGTGCTTATCTAATATGTGTAAGGCCATGGGTTCAATCCCAGTAATTGAAAAAAAAAAAATTCAAGTGTGCAGCAAAATTAAGAGTTCAGAGAGAATACTCACCATTCAGATTCTACATTAGCACTTTAACAGAGCTCTTTTATCACCACTCTATCTATAATCTTTCAATGCATTTTTCTCTTGAGATAGAGTCTCACTATGTTGCCCAGGTTGGTCTTGAACTCATTGGCTCAAATGAGCCCTTCTGCCTCAGCTGTTTAATGGATTTTAAAATAAATGGTACACATCAGTATATTTATCTCTAAACATTTCAGCGTATTTATCATTTACTAGAGTTGAAGAAAATGGTATTTTTATAAAGCACATTAAAAAAAGTTAATGTGAGGGCTGGGGTTGTGGCTCAGTGGTAGAGCGCTTGCCTAACATGCATGAGGCACTGGGTTTCATCCCCAGTACCACATAAAAGAACCAAATAAGCAAAATAAAAATGTGTCCATCTACAACTAAAATATATATATAAAAAAGAAAAGTTAATGTGAAATTGAACAGAATTGGATTTGTTTTTGGTGTGGCACTGGAGATTGAACCCAGGGGTGCTCTACCACTGAGCTACCTTCCCAGTCCTTTTTATTTTTTATTTTGAGATGGTCTTGCTAAGTTGTCCAGGCTGGCCTCGAACTTGTGATTCTTCTGCCTCAGCCTCTTGAGTTGCTGGGATTGCATGTGTGCATTGCTGTGCCTGGCTTGAATTAGATTTTATGTATAATTTTTAGGTGGTCAGGGCAGATATGTTTACATTTAAATTCATTGAACAGAGGTGGGGCAAAAGAATAAAATATTGGCTGTTAATTATCAATAGACTCCACAGGAGAAAAAGTTATTACTCTTTTCTTCTCTTTTGTATTGATCTTCAGATGCTAAGAAATAGGTCCAAAGAAGACAAATTACAGAAGGGCCCTGAAATTTAAAAATTTCAAGCTCTGAATGTGTAGCCCAGTGACTTTTGGAAGCAGTCTGCCCTCACAGAGTTCTATCTGATAGTTTCAGACTGTCAGGAATGGATTTTCTGGAAAACTCTATGGAAGTATTTATTTTACTATTGGCCAAGAGTAATGGAGCCCTGTCGACATTTTGCAGAAACAGCAAATACAGCACATTACAGGGTCATGAGGAAGTGAAATGATGAATAATATCAGTCTGATATTTTGACCTTAAATATTCAGAGCCCTAAAACGTGACTTCCTTTAAAAAGATCACAAAGGAAATTGTTTTGCCCAGACATTCCAAGTTAATCTTGTGGCTTATGTTTGAACAACAACTCACTACCTAAATGAATATTTATGGCTGTTTTAGAAGATTCATCATTTTGACCACATCTTGCCTCCTTGGACATGGGTTGCAGTCACAGACAGAATCCACTTTAGATTTCTCTGTGGTCTTAAACCACAAGTACCCTTAAAGTACTCTGCCTGTACTCTAGCTTACTAGTTTCACAGATCCTCCAAATGTTTTGTGCTACTTGTTCTGATTATATATATGTATGTGTATATATATGTATGTATATGTATATATAAGTATTTTATATATATAATATTCTTTTTAGTTGTAGATGGACACAATACCTTTATTTTTATTTATTTATTTTTATGTGGTGCTGAGGATCGAACCCAGTGCCTCATGTGTGCCAGGCAAGTGCTCTACCACTGAGCTATAACCCTAGTCTCCTGATTATATTTTTAATACATGAATTTAAAATATAATTGTAATTAAAGGGTAAAAGAGAACTCCATAGGATTTGATTCCTCTGCTTAATCAAACTAATGGTCTAGGGTAAACTGATCTTCCCCAAAGTACCTCTAAACCTTTGCTTAGAATGTTTTATCTTAAGAAAAGAAAGTCTTTTTATTTTTTCTTGAACAAATGAATTTTTGTAACAAATATTTGTTGAGCATCTATTATGTGCTAAGCCCTGGAGAGACTTTGTGGAAAACAAAAAGATTCCTTTTGATGCTTGTATTCTAGCTAGAGGTGAGGGCATGAGCATGAATTATCAATAATAATCATGGTGAATATTATAGAGTGCATTAGAAGGTGGTAGGAGCAGGGAGAAAGGAAAAGCAGAGCAGACTAAGGGGGGCGAGATATACTGGGGGAATGAAGGTGGGTAGCAATTTTGGACAGAGTGGTCAGGGTGGCATTTGAGCAAAGACCCGAGAGGAGGAGAAGGACTTGGTCATGGACTTATGCGGAAGAGATTCCAGGTAGAGGATACACCAAGTGCAAAGACTCCAATACAGGAGGTGTGTCTGGCTTATCTGAACAATAGCCAACAGTCCAAAGTGATCAGTGAGAGACGAGTCAGAGACAAAATTTAGCATCTTGTAGGTTAATTTGTCTTTTCCTCTGAGTAAAACAGGAAGCCTTTGATAGTCTTTGAGCAGAGGTGACTTAGATTCTAAAAGCATTTCCCTGGATGTATGTTAAGAATAGACTTCAAGGACAAAGGGTGGAATAGGGAGACCCATGGAGGTTCTGTAGTCATCAGGTAAGAGGGACCATGGTGACTTGGCCTGGATGTTTGCAGTAGAAGTGGTGAGAGACTGTCAGTTTCTGGATATATCTCTTTGAAGGCAGAGCCCACAAGATTTCCCAACATGTGGATGTAAGGAGTGTATGAGAGAGGAGCAATCAATAATAACTCCATGGTTTTTGGTAAGCAAATAGAGAAGTAAAGAAAGGGGGGATAAAAAAAGAGAAGAATGAAGAGAGAACTGTTTCAGGCATTGAGTAATAAAAATTAGGAGGAAAGGGGCTGAGATTGTGGCGCAGTGGCAGCGTGCTTG
Source organism: Geosciurus inauris (assembly GCA_004024805.1). Taxonomy (NCBI): domain Eukaryota; kingdom Metazoa; phylum Chordata; class Mammalia; order Rodentia; family Sciuridae; genus Geosciurus; species Geosciurus inauris. Next base: position 5,957 of record PVHX01017292.1, on the reverse strand, counting down.
CCTAGCACACGTGAGGCACTGGGTTCGATCCTCAGCACCACATAAAAATAAAACAAATAAAGATATTCTGTTCACCTACAACTAAAAAATAAATAAATTAAAAAAATTAGGAAAATAGAGTCTACACAAATACCAGTTATTCATTGAAATAAGTGCATAATATTCAGAGGAAGAACACAACAGGGAATGATTTGCCATTAGGCTTGCATAAGGGAGGTGACATGAGCTGGATTTCTAAAGATGAATAGGAGCCTGCTGTGTGTGTGTGTGCGCACATGTGCACATGTATTGGAGCCTAGGAGTGATGGGCTGCATCTAGGGAGGAGAGACTAGTGATGTTTTCAGAATCTGTAAGATCTGAATAGGTTGGCAGAATTTATCTTCTACTTATGTGACCTTCACACAATTTTGTAGTCTAGTCAATCCATCTTGCAATCTATAACGAAATATTTTTAATCTTTCTTGGGGCAAAAAGGCTTGTGTTGCTGCATTTAATGTTTTTTTCCAATTTGTCTTTTAAGAAGTTATTGAACATTATTTAAGATACTAAAAAATGATATAAAGAGTAGTTCAGGGCTGGGGTTATGGTGCAGTGGTAGCGTGCTCGCCTAGCACGCGTGAGGCACTGGGTTTGATCCTCAGCACCACATAAAAATAAAATAAAGATATTCTGTCCACCTACAACTAAAAAATAAATATTAAAAAAAAGAGTAGTTCAATGTTACTTTATGCTGAGATTCTGAAGCTAAAATGAAAGATTCATTTCAACAATCACAGCTAATTTTTTTTTTTTGGTACCAGGGATTGAACTCAGGGGCACTTGACCACTGAGCCACATCTCCAGCCCTATTTTGTTTTTATGTAGAGACAGGGTCTCACTGAGTTGCTTAGCGCCTCACCATTGCTGAGGATGGCTTTGAACTCATGGTTCTCCTGTCTCAGCCTCCCTAAGTGCTGGGATTATAGGTGTGCCCAGCTAATCACAGCTAATTTAAAGAGCTTATTTCACCCTGGTGACCACACCGCTGCTAGCTCGGTGTCACACCTGGCACCTGGATCCTTTGACTTAGGGAGGCTCTCTCTCTGCTGTAAAAGTCTGTTACAACTCAGAATATCACTTTCATCTTAGCCTGGTTATTTCCCAGACATACTGAGGCAAAAATATAGTCAGCTCTTTGATTAAGCAAAGCATTTCTCTTGGAATAAAAAAGCTGAGGTTTTGTTCTGTCAGTGAGAAAGGACTATGTTTTTGGGATTTTGTAGATTGTTATTTGCCAAAGGTGATGGTGACACCTCCAATTACGTGGCTTTTTACAAAATGGTGACACCTCCAATTACGTGGCTCTTTACAAAATCCTTCCTCCTCTATTAGCTCATGCTGTGCTCACAGCAACTCTGCCCTGTAGTGCTGGCGAAGAATCATTACCTCTATTTTATGGCAGGCAGAGCTGAGGCTTAGAAAGTTCAAGAAACTTTCTAAGAAACCACATAATAGGAAGGTGGCAGGGCTGACACTTGAACCAGAAAATTCAGAATCAAGTTCTGCATCATTTTCATTGCACCACACTCTACTCTCACTCCAGTTTCTGGAGAAGTCTTCTTTCTAAATTTTTATTTAGAGCATTATATTTATACATAGTATCTGGGCTCTTTTTGACATAATTGTACATACAAGGAATTTGATTTCTATCTCAGTTCTCCTCTTCCCTCCCCCATTTTCTCTCTCCTTTTTTTTTTTTTTTTTTTTTTTTGGTACTGGGGATTGAACTCAGGGGTACTCGACCACTGAGCCACATCCCCAGCCCTATTTTGTGTTTTGTTTAGAGACAGGGTCTCACTGAGTTGCTTAGTGCCTCGCTGTTGCTGAGGCTGGCTTTGAACTCGTGATTCCTCTGTCTCAGCCTCCCTAAGTGCTGGGATCCCAGGCATGCACCACTGTGCCCAGCTCTCTCTCCTTTACTGGTTTTCCTTTTACACCTTTATTTATTTGTTTTTTGGGGTAGTGGGGATTGAACCCAGTGGTGCTCCACCCAGCTATATTCTCAGCCCTGTTTATTTTTTATTTTGAGACAGGGTCTTGCTAAGTTGCTTGAGGGCCTTGCTAAATTGCTGAGGTTGGTCTCACACTTGTGATCTTCCTGCCTCAGCCTCCCAAATTGCTGGGATTACAGGTGTGTGTCACTGTGCCTGACTATCTATCTATCTATCTATCTATCTATCTATCTATCTATCTACCTACCTACCTATCTATCTATCTATCTATCTATCTATCTATCTATCTAGGTACTGGGATTGAATTCAGGGGCACTTGACCACTAAGCCACATCCCCAGCCCTATTTTGTATTTTATTGGGAGACAGGATCTCACTGAGTTACTTAGCACCTTGCTTTTGCTGAGGCTGGCTTTGAACTCATGATCCTTTGGCCTCAGCTTCAAAGAGATATTCCCTTTGGTACATTTATATATGTATACAACATGATTCTGTTAGATTCATTCCATAGTTCTTTCCTTATCCCTTCCTTCCTCCCTTTCTTCCTTCTCTTACTTCTACTCTACTGATCTTCTCTTTATCTGTATATCAGATTCCCTCCCTCATTGCCTTCTTTCCCTTAATTTTGCTTTAGATTCCACATATGACAGAAAACATTTGACCCTTGATTTTCTGAGTCTAGCTTATTTCTCTTAGCATGATTTCCCATTTCCATCCATTTACTGGCAAGTGCCATTATTTCATTCTTTTTTATGACTAAGTAAAACTATACACATACTTATGTGTATATGTGTATATGTACACATATACCACATTTTCTTGATCCATTCATCTATTGATGGACATCTGAGTTGATTCTATCAACTCATCAATATTTGGCTATTGTGAATTGTGCAGCTATAGACATTTAGATGGCTATCTCACTGTAGCATGCTGATTTTATATCTTCTGTGAAAATACCAAAGAGTGGGATAGCTGGGTCACATGGTGGTTCCATTCCTAGTTTTTTGAGGAATCTCCACACTGCTTTCCAAAGTGGTTGTACTAATTCGCAGTACCATCAACAATGTATGGGTATACATTTTTCCGTACGTTCTCGTCAGCATAGCATTTATTATTATTATTCATATTCCTGATAATTGCCATTCTGACTGGAGTGAGATGAAATCTCAGTGTAGTTTTGATTTGCATTTGGAGAAATCTTCTTAAAGAACATACCGGAAATAAAGGACAGTGGACATAACCCCAGATTACACAACCTATCTTTATCCTTCCTCACTCTCATGACCTGTACTTTCTAAGATTTCTGGTGACAGAAAGTAGAGGAGTGACAAGAGTGCCCTAACCTGCCCAAGGTTTTTGGAGAACCTTGCTCTTCTTAGTGGATTTTAGGCGGTTTTCTTGAATGAACATGCCCTAGAACGGTAGCCAGGCCCATGAAATGTGATGACGGAGTTTATACACAAATTTGAATTTGAGTATTCTTTTTCCTTGGGTTAAATCATTTATTTTGCCATCATAAAAAGGAAGTGATGTGTTGCCATGTGGGCGAGCCTGGTGCAGTGCCGGCGGAGCCTTAGGGATGAGGAATGCCGTGGTTACTAGCCCCTGAAACAGGACACACTCTAGCACTGGCTCCAATTTCAAGATGGCACAGCACAGTAGGAGCTTGGGCCACAGTAGGAGCTTGGGGGGCAATTTAGACTCTTTCTCTGGAGCAGTGCAACCACACGAACTCCAGGTGGTGCCCAAGCTGAGTTCAAGGCCTGTACAAAGTGCAGGATTCTCTAGTAGCAAAGACTGTGTCTGTACAGCGATTAGGGCCACTGGGGCGACCTTTTCCTTTCAGAGAGAAGTCTGTCCTGGTTCCAAACTGATCTTGACTTGAGGGAGTTGGGTGGCAGAGTCAGGGTGCTTCGTTCCCTTCTCTTTGTGACTATCCTGAGTTTCTGTGCTCTGCAGGATTTCTGCCACTTTCTGTGGTACTCCGGTATTGTCTTTTAGTCACCCTTATAAAAATGTAGTTATTTATTCATTGTTTGGGTCCTCTCTGTGGGGTGGGGGTGAGCATTGGGCACCTCTAGCTGGCCAGCTTGTTGATGTCACCTTCAGTAAATGGCATAATTGATGGATAAACCAGGGCAATATGAGGAACCAGACAAGTCAGGGTCTGAAGAGAGCCTAGGATAATTACAGACTGCCCAACTGAGATTCTTTTTTGTTCCAAAATTTTAAACTTCTCACAAATGAATTGTGTGCCAATATTTTAATTACCATGGCTGATTGGAATATCGTGGCCATCAGCACCCATTTATTGCCTTGCGGAGAGCTATGCTAAACTCTGGCATTGCAATCCTTATCCCTTGCTGGAGGAAAGCTCCAAGATCTGTATCTCTTTTTTTTTTTTTTTTTGAGCCTAATGAGACATTAATTGTCATTGAAATGTTTGACACAGCTTCCCTCAAATATTTTACAACAAAGTTGTGTATATATATATCCAAACCATCGTAAGATTTGTGAATGGGCACAAAAAGCAAATGGTAATGTTTATGCAATAGGTTAAAGCTAAACTTTAGTTTTTGTTGTTACTTTCAAGCATGCTGTTTGGATTTTGACATGATGTGTACAGAAAAGTCTGTTCATGTCCCCCAATTGTTTGCCTTCCAGAGCTTCCTGTCCAGATGTGGTACATTGCAAGACTTTCTTGTAAGAAACCCAAAAGTTTAGGGAAAAAAACAAAAAAACCAATCAAACAAACAAAGGAGAGAAGGTAGCTCTGCATTGCAGATAATGAAGTATAAACGAAAAGAAAATTGAAAAAATGTGTTAAAATTAATTTTTCACATTTGCATTGTTTATTTCATCCAAATATTTTGAAGCTTCTGATTACCTCAGTTGTGTATATACAAAGAAAACATTTAAAAATTAATTTTCTCTTTCTTTTCTCCACTTACTTGATGATAGACACTTGCCTTTCTCCATGTGGAACTAGAGATGCCATTGAAGGCAAATGCACAGAAGAATGTTTTAATAATATGGTCCCTTGGACCAGATCATCATGCAAATTCTTGGGCCCCAACATGGACTTACTGAATCAGAAACTCTGGAGGTGATCTAGCAAACTGGGTTCTGATTACTTTTCTAGGTGATTTGGATACAACACTCAAGTTTTCCTCTTTCTTTCTCCTTCCTGCCTGCTTTCTTTCTTTCTTTCTTTCTTTCTTTCTTTCTTTCTTTCTTTCTTTCTTTCTTTCTTTCTTTCTTTCTTTCTTTTTCTTTCTTTCTACTGGGGATTGAACCTAGAGGAACTTTACCATTGAGCCACATCCCCAGCCCTTTTGAGACAGGGCCTCCCTAAGTTACTGAGGCTGGTCTTGGACTTGTGATCCTCCTGCCTCGGCTTCCCTAGTCACTGGGATTATAGATCTGCGCCACGGTGCCTGGTGCAACACTCAAGTTTAAAAGCCACTGACACAGAACATTAGAAGTGAAAAATTTTCATCTTATAGTTCACAGAGGGAGAACAAAAACCTTGAAGGTGTCTGGTATACAAAGCACTGCTGATTTAATTGAATGAAGTTAAGGTTTATGGTTGAAGACTGAGAAATTCTGCCTGGGTTCCCTCTTCTGGCCCACCTTCTTGGCTTAGGAATTTCAGAAAACCAAAGGTCTCTGGGAGACTTACCATGCCCTAAGAGTTTAGATAGTACAGATGTGGGAGCGCTGACGATGGCTTAAGGAACGTCCCAGCTCTTTACAACCTTAGGTCCTGAGGCTATGAGTAAGTGGGCTCTCTCAGAGGCATCTAGTGTCTCTCTAGTATCCTCACACATGCTCTTCTGTCTGGACTGCCTTTCTCTACTGCTCTCCTGGCAAATACTTCCCTCCCTCCCTCCCCTCCCTCCCTCCCTCCCTCCCTCCCTTCCTTCCTTCCTTCCTTCCTTCCTTCCTTCCTTCCTTCCTTCT
>PVHX01017291.1:13718-40667 GCA_004024805.1 Geosciurus inauris | reverse complement strand
AGGATCACAAGTTCAAAGCCAGCCTCAGCAACGGCGAGGCGCTAAGCAACTCAGTGAGACCCTAGGGCTGGGGATGTGGCTCAGTGGTCGAGTGCCCCTGAGTTCAATCCCTGGTAAGAAAGAAAGAGAGACAAGGAAGAAAGAAAGGAAGAAAGGAAGGAAGAAAGAAAGGGAAGGGAAGGGAAGGGAAGGGAAGGGAAGGGAAGGGAGGAAGGAAGGAAGGAAGAAAGGAAGGAAGGAAGGAAGGAAGGTAGAGAGGGAGGGAAGGCAAAAAAACCAAACCCCCCCTCAATCCAGGTACAGCAGTGAGTCTCGGAAGGCAGAGTTGGGGGAGGAGCCGGTACCAGTGGGCTGACCGACCGCACCTGCCGTCGGGACCCAGGGACTTGGGTCTGCCCTGACTTGATGGAACTGTAGGCTCCATTCAGAAGTAGCTGGAAGCCAACACAGGCCTGAGGTCCTAAGGGGAGTTGACACTGGCCAGGGGCACCTTCCTGGCAGGAGCAAGGGCAAACTGTCCTGAGCACCGGGCAGGGCCAGCCTAGTGGCCCCGACCAGGGGCCCCCTGGAACAGAGCCCTGAGCTTCCAACCTGCTCTTGGCTCCTTGTTGCTGTGCCTGCAGCTGCAGGCTCTGTTCTCTGGCCTGTGCACACAGGTCCATGTGGGTTCCCGCTGAGTGGCCTCGTTCTGGGTGACGGCTTGGTGGCGCCTGCTTCATCCTGGGGTCCACTCCAGAGCGCTCTGTGGGTGATTCCCAGCCGTCGGCTGCAGTGAACCCTGCCGACCTCCCTGAGGCTGTGTCATTTTGCTCATGGAAGGACAGAGTCGTGGGACACAATTCTAGCTGTGAGGGGCGATGAGGCCTCAGGTGTGCGCAGGAGCCCTTGAGAAGTCTTGGTAAGTTCCGCACGGCGCCACCAGCAACGCAGGACACAGCTTACTCCCACAGCCCTGTCCACACGGGTCACTAACATTCTGATCTGTGCCAAATGGAAAGGTTTGCAGTTCCAATCTGCATTTCTGTTATAATGAGCAAGGTTGGGATGTAGCTCAGTGGTGGAGTGGCCCTGGGTTCAATCCCTCAGACCAAAAAACAAAGCCGTCACCAAGACAAAAGGGCCACAGTGGTAACCAAAGCTGTAAAGCAACCCCAGTTCAATTATTTTCACCCTAAACCTGTGCCTTTGGCCTTCTCGACCAGAAGCCTCAAAATGCCTATGTGACTGTAGCTGCTTCCCGCCCCCATGGGCCACCACATGCCTGGGAGCCAGGCCTCCTGTGTGCGTGGGGCCCTGTGCAGCCTGTCCTGGAGGAGCTTGGAGCAGCAGCCTCTTTGCGGGGTGGGTGGAGATGAACCGCCCAAGTCCTCTTTGCTCAGAGCCACCGCTGCTCCTGTGCCCAGCTCTCACTCGCCCTCAGAACTGCCTGCTGACTGACGGGAGCGGGCCAGCTCTGCAGAGCACCTGTGAACGCCTAGAGAGCCTCCAGACAGAAGGAGGTGACTGTAGCCTGGCGGGCCAGAGAGGAGACTTCCAACAGTGCACAAGTGTCTAGAGCATATGTCTGCAGACGACAGGGCCAGGAGGGCATCTGAGCAGGGCATGCAGGCACACTCTAGTTCTTCTATTATTTATTTAGCAGTGCTGGGAATGGAGCCCAGGGCCTCATGCATGCTAGGCAGGCGCTGAGCCACGTCCTTAGTCCTTTTTATTTTGAGATAGGGTCTCAATAAAGTTGTGCAGGCTGGTCGGGAACTTGAGATCCTCCTGCCTCAGCCTTCTGAGAAGCTACAGCGACAGATGTGCACCATGGTGCCTGGTCTTTTTGCTTTTTAAAAACATTTTATGTTTTCTGATGTTATGTTACTGACCCCTGGATACACGTAAAGCAAATACTACCATCTTCATTTTGCAAATGGGAAATAAATGGGCTAAGGAGCTGAACAGACACTTCACAGAAGAAATACAAACGATCAACAAATCCATGAAAAAATGTTCAACTTCTCTAGTAATTAGAAAAATGCAAATCGAAACTACTCTAAGATTTCATCTCACTCCAGTCAGAATAGCAGTAATCAGGAATACAAACAACAAGCCGGGTGCGGTGGCGCAAGCCTGTAATCCCAGCACTTAGGGAGGCTGAGACAGGAGAATCGCGAGTTCAAAGCCAGCCTCAGCAATAGCGAGGCGCTAAGCAACTCAGTGAGACCCTGTCTCTACATAAAACACACAATAGGGCTGGGAATGTGGCTCAGTGGTCGAGTACCCCTGAGTTCAATCTCTAGTACCAAAAAAAAAAAAAAGAGAGAGAGAATACCGCAAGTGTTGGCAAAGATGTGGGGAAAAAGGCACACTCATACATTGCTGGTGGGACTGCAAATTGGTGCAACCAATCTGGAAAGCAGTGTGGAGATTCCTTAAAAAACTTGGAATGGAACCACCACTTGACCCAGCTAACCTACTCCTCAGTCTATACCCAAAGGACTTAAAAAACAGCATCCTACAGTGACGCAGCCACTTCAATGTTTATAGCAGCTCAATTCACAATAGCTGAACTGTGGAAGCAACCTAGATGCCCTTCAATAGATGAATGGATAAAGAAACTGTGGTATATATACACAATGGAATATTACTCAGCATTAAAAGAGAACAAAATCATGGCATTTGCAGGGAAATGGATGGAGTTGGAGAACATCATGCTAAGCGAAGTAAACTAATCCCAAAAAACCAAAGGCCAAATGATTAGTGGATGCTGGTCTGTAATGGGGGTGGGGAGCATGGGAGAAATGGAGGAAGTTTGGAAGGGGAAAGGGGTGGGAGGGAACAGGAAGGGACATGGGGGTAGGAAAGATGGTGGAATGAGATGGACGTCCCTACCATACGAACGTGTATGAAGACACGAATGGTGTGACCCTACCCTGTGTACAACCAGAGAAATGGAAAATGGTTCTCCATATGTGTTCTCTGACTTGAGATGCATTCTGCTGCTTTAAAAAAAATTAAAAAAAAAAGAAAAAGGAAATGGGGAAACTGAGCCCGCCGGAAGTTCCCGAATTTACCCAAGGTCACCAAAACAACTGACACTGGTACTAGAAAGCAGGACTTTTACAGACGACTCTGAGGACATACGGGACTTGAAGCCTTAGCCTGGTCCAGGAAGCTTGGAATGGCAGGCGGGGGCAGGTGCTGCTGTGCCCCTCTGCCCACAGCAGACAGTGCCCGCCCGCGGGTCACGCCACGCTTCCTGCTTTGGCTGTGCAGGACCAGGGTGCTCTGCAGGACACCAGGCAGCTACCAACAGCGGGCTGAGACCACCTGCCAGGCTCAGCCCAGGCCTGGTGACAGGCGGAGGCCGCTGTGTCTGGAGAGCAGCAAGGGCAGGAACCAGGCCCCGGGAACCTCCCTCGCCTGCTGGCCCTGGGAAACCAGCTCCTGGGAGCCGGAGGGCTGCAGACCGTGTGGCTGGCCACAGGAACAGGCACGGTTTGCGGAGAGCCCACCAACCAAACGCAGGCCTGGGAACTGTGGAGTGTGTGGTCTCCCTGGTGGGGGAGGAGCTGGAAGGCATCCCAGGTATTGAGGAGGCAGGAAGCAGGGCTGAGTGTGATCAATGGGGAACAGGAAGTGCTTATCTGGGGCCAGAAAAACACAACAGGAGAACAGCCAGGCAGCCTGGAGCGGCCTCCTGGTGCAGAGCTCCAGGCCCCCTCAGCCCTTCCCCACGGCTCCTGCCCACAGAGCTGGCCGAAGCCACAGCCCCTGGGCACCAGGAGACACCCCTGCACAGGTGGGCATCCAGGAGTCTCCACCTCCCAGGTGGGAAGGACTGAGAACAGGGCAGCCCCAGTCTCCTCCTAACTAGGAGGCCCATAGTACAGGTTCCGCACCTCAGCCTGGCCCGAGAGTAGACTCGCGCGCACAGGCTGCCACGGGTTAGAGACGGGACAGTTCCGCGTTCATCCTGGAAGGAGGGCAAAGGCCACGATGATAGGTGGACAGGCAGGAAGTTAGTTTATTCTGGGCCTTGTAAGTCAGACACCTAATTTCAAGTGGTACTAGGGATTGAACCCAGGGGGGCTCTACCACTGAACTACACCCCTATCCCTTTTTATTTTATTTTGAGAAAGAGTTTAGCTAAGTTGTTGAGGTTGGTCTTGAACTCACAATCCTCCAGACTCAGCCTCCCAAGTTGCCGGGATCACTGGTGTGGCCACTCCCTGGCGTGGTCAGACACTTTAGCAGCACCACAACACAGACTCATGGACGCACTGCTCGCTCTCTTCAGGAAAGAGTGTTGCTGCTCCCAGTTCCCATCTGAAGAGTACCCAAGACGTGTGTGCCATTTACGAGGCGTCAGTATAGATGTGTTTTGTGTACACACACATTACAGGAAAACTTGGATTTTTTGGACACTTGCTCACAATGAGGAGCCACCATTAAAAAGTAGGAAAAAAAGCTGGGCGCGGTGGTGCACACCTGTAATCCCAGCACTCTGGGAGGCTGAGACAGGAGGATTGCGAGTTCAAAGCCAGCCTCAGCAACAGCGAGGCGCTAAGCAGCTCAGTAAGACCCCGTCTCTACATAGAACACAAAATAGGGCTGGGGATGCGGCTCAGTGGTCGAGTGCCCCTGAGTTCAGTCTCCAGTGCCCCCCCCCCAAAGAAAAAGTAGGAAAAAAGTGTAAATAGTACAAGGTGGAACAAGGCAGAGACAGCAGCATTGAGGGGTGCTGGGAAGGCCCCTGCAGACTGCCAGGACCGTGGGCTGCCACCCTGTGGGTGGGCTGACCCCAGGGACTGGAAGAGCTGTCCACAGACCCAGAGGTCAGCACATTCGCCTTCCAGCTCTGCCCTGACTTCTGCTGGCCTGGCCTCGTCCTGTTCTGAGCCAGTGGCCCACCCCAGCTGCCCACCGACTCCCGCTCACAGCGAGGTTCACAGCTCCTCTCCATCTCCCCACGCTCCTGGGCACGGTGCCCAATGTTAGGCTCCCTTGGCCCTGTGGCCACGGCACTGCGCATCCTCCTGAGAGCTGCCCGGCCCCCACCGCAGGGCCTCAGGCGCGGGGCTCTCTGAAGTGTGCCTGCCCAGCCGGCTCCAGGGGAAACGCTGCACCTTTGGGAGATCGGTGGCTACTCTTGAGGTTGTCCCTCGTTCAGGTGAGCAGGGTGAACACAGTGAAACGGGGGCGGTGGGTGCACCTCTGGACATTCACCAGTGACTTGCGTCCTTCCCTTGTGGCTCACAAACCGACTACAGAAAACGTGCGAATGCCACCACCTCTCCCTCCGCATCCCAGGGTGGCATGTCCCGGGCTCCACCTGCTGCAGACTGGAATGCGGTGGGACCCATGGTGTGGGGTGTGTGCCAACTGTGTCCAGGTTCTCGTCGACGAGGCCTCCATGACCAGTCTCCACAGCATCAGTCAGGTGTTTTGTTTTGGTTTTTTTTGGTACCGGGGATTGAACTCAGGGGCACTCGACCACTGAGCCACATCCCCAGCCCTATTTTGTGTTTTATGTAGAGACAGGGTCTCACTGAGTTGCTGAGTGCCTCGCCATTGCTGAGGCTGGCTTTGAACTCGCGATCCTCCTGTCTCAGCCTCCCTAAGTGCTGGGTAGGGTGTCTTAAGTAATATAAGAGGCGATTTAAAGCATGTAGGAGGCGTACCTGGGCTCCGTGCAGACGCGACACTGTTTTGTATGAGGGACTGGCACACCAGGCCTCTTGGTGTCACAGGGACCTGGAATGGGCGGGCCACACCCCACATGGTCTGTGCCCCCCGCTTCACTCCGCCGTCGGCCTTGGCAGCTGTCCACCCTCATCCCAGAGGAAGGGACGGAGGGACCGAGCTGTGCAGAGGTGGAGCAGCCTGCCAGCCTCCTCCAGAGACCACGTCAGCCTCCCGTGGCTGGGAGGCCACGGCTCCTGCGGCCTGCCCTGGGCTCCTCGGGCAGGGGCTCTCAGGACCCCAGGCCCGTGGCCCAGCTGGGTCAGAACGACGCAGGGGCCTCCTCCGGCTGCAGAGGAGCTGTGAGGGCACAGGTTATTTTTTGCTGCCAACATATAAACTACAGTAGCAAGTGGAAAAATAATTGAAGGGGAATGACCTATAAATGCAAGTGAACCAACATTAGGAACCGAGGCTCCACTATATCCTCTGCTGGTCGGGTTTGAGACGAGGGCGTCATGGGCTGAGGATGAGTGGGTGCCACCTGTCCGGTTGGCAAAGGCTTCTCCTTCCCAGCTCCTTGGGGACTTCTTCACTACGATTATGAGGGTTATTCTCATACATATTTGGTGCCAGGGATTGAACTGGGGCACTTTACCACTGAGCCACACCCGTAGCCCCTTTTGGTTTTTTTTATTTAGAGACAGAATCTCACTGAGTTGACGAGGGCCTTGCTAAGTCGCTGAGGCTGGCTTTGAACTTGGGATCCTCCAGCTTCAGCCTCCTGAGGAGCTGAGATGACAGGCGTGCGCCGTGGCTCCTGGCTAACCACATTGCTTTTATCTTTATTTTATTTTTTATGTGGTGCTGAGGATCGAACCAGTGCCTTATGTGTGCTAGGCGAGCACGCTACCACTGCGCCGTGATCCCGGCCCCACCACATTGCTTTTAAAGTGTAACAATAAATATATGCAGTGAGAAAAAGACATAAAGCTAGGGCTGGGGTCGTGGCTCAGTGGTAGCGTGCTTGCCTAGCACATGTGAGGCACTGGCTTCGATCCTCAGCACCACATAAAAATAAATAAAAGAAAATAAAGATGTTGTCATGTTCTTGAAAAATTAAAAAAAAAAATAAAAGACAGAAAGCTGACCAAGAAAAAAAAAATCAGGAAAGTCTCTATTCAGACCACCCCTCACTGATTTCTGGCTTCCAAAGGCCATTTTCCTTGGAATGGGTTTTCCCCGAGGACTCTCCCTACCACTCCAATTGGTCCTGAAGAGCTGTCCCTGGGCCACTTGGACATTCCTGCTGGTCCTGAACCAGCAGTGCTGTGCCTGGCCTGTGCCTGCCCAGTTGGGCCAGAGGCATGCCGTGTTCCCCAGTTGGGAGGGCCCTGCCTTTTGACACCCTCCCCTGTCTTTCCCAGGTGACAGGGGTCTCCCATGGGGAAGATCTGGGGCCTCCTGGACCAGGATGGGTATGGAGGTCCAAACAGGCTGCCAGTTCTCAGGCCTGGCTGCAGCTGGCTCCCTGCAGAAGCTTTAGAAGCCAATTCCTGTCCTTTCCTTGTGATCTGGTGACTGCAAGGTGGGGCTCAAGCTCCCTGGTGATGCTGCGAGGTTGGAGGCGTCCCCAGGGCTCACCCCCGCCCACAGCAGCGCAGCTCCTGCCCGCTGTTTGGGCCTCTCCTTGGAGATACCTCCATGGATCCTCAGTCCTGGGTCCCTTTTATGCTGCTTTTCTTTTTTGGTGCTGGGGGTTGGATCCAGGGCCTCCTGCACACTAGGCAGGTGTGCTGCCGCTGAGCTGCACTCCCAGCCCGCACTCTGGTTTTATGTTCTTTGTTGACATCCCCAAGGACAAGCACCCACCCACTGTTACGCATTTCCCAGTGTCACCAAATGCCAGCTACCATGGTGCCCTGCCCACATCCAGCTCCATTAAGGCTCCAGGTGGAAGTTTCTGGTAAATGGAAAATTCACCACTTCAGAAAGCCCTCACGGGGCTCATGCAGGAGCTACCAGAGGCTGGAGAGGAAACACCTGTGTTGGGACAGTCTCCATCACCCCAGAGTTCCCTGACATTCCTGATAGCCCAAGCTGGTCACGAGCCTCGCTTCTGGGCTGGGAGAGGGGCTGCCGTGTTCTCCAACCTCTGCAGACCCATCTAGGGCCTGGTCATTATGGGCTCTCAGCCATCCGTGCTTGGCCAGGAGGGCACATGCTGAGCCAGACACTCTAGGGACACTTCTCAAATCTCAGGCCACCTTCTGAGTGAGCTGGTGGCACCCAGTTCTAGGCAGAGCCTGGGCATCAGGTCAGTCACAGAACCGACCTTCCACAACCGGCTGTTGGAGACTGCGAGTGACCAGGCCCTGCACCTGGTGAAAAGATGCCACCCCCTGCCACTTTGTTCCCAAGGACTGGTTCCTTCCGCTGACTCTGAGAGCCCGTCTCTGTAGAAAGGCAACTGTACTTCCCGTCCCAGGATCTGTGGCAGGTACCCAGAGCTGGGTTGCGGAGGCATGGCCCCTTTCAGTGCTCTTTGGTAGCTCAGCAGCCAAATTCTCCACCTGACCCGCCTTGAAGGTCCACAGTCAGGAGTCCCCAGCCACTCAAACACATGCCGAATCACACTCAAAGCCAGGGTTCAAGGGACCATTGATTTCTTCCTCCTCAGTTTCCACTTTCCCATCAGAAGAAGGAAAAATGGTCAAAGAAAACCAATGCAAGCCGGGCGCGGTGGCGCCGGCCTGTAATCCCAGCACTTCGGGAGGCTGAGACGGGAGGATCAGGAGTTCAAAGCCAGCCTCAGCAACGGCGAAATGCTAAGCAACTCAGTGAGGCCCTGTCTCTACATAAAACACAAAATAGGGCTGGGGATGTGGCTCAGTGGTCGAGTGCCCCTGAGTTCAATCCCCAGTACCAAAAAAAAAAAAAAAAAAAAAAACCAATGCAACTGGCCAGACCCCCCGGAGGGACAGGCTGCTACTGTCCCCTTAACCAACACCTGTTGTCCCTTCTGCTCCTTCCGTCCCTCCATCCACGGCAGTCTGGCTTCCCTGCATGGACATTAAGCCCTGCTAAGGCTGTTGCTGACCTCCTCACTGCTGAACGCCCTGCCATCTTCCAGGTCTCTTCCCTGAAAAGCAACTTTGTCTCTGGGACACCCAGCTGAGGGGACACCCAGCTGGTCCCCTCCTGTCACCCTGGTGCCTCAGTGCCCCGGGAAGCTAGCCTTCTCCACCCTCTGCCTGCAGCAGCTCACCCACACCCCGCCATGGCCGCCCTCTGCTTCCTCTACCTCTCAGGCAGCTCAGTCCCAAACAGACCCCTCAAAACTCAGCCCTGGTCCAGCTTCCCAATATCCTGTCAGCCAGGGCTCTTCTGAAAGCCCAGGGGACACTGCCACTGGACAACTGAGGTGAGCCAGGACACAGGTCCCCCCGACTACTGCCCAAACCTGGGGGCAGTTCTGGTTTCTTCCTTCCTGGGCCCCTGCATCTGACCGAGGTGCAGGCCTCTTGCGCGCTCTGGCCAGTCTCTCAGCTCAACCCTCCTCCAGCCTCCTCAACGCCCTGGCCTCTGAGGACGGTGCTGACCTCCTGCAGAGCCTCTGCAGCCCAGCTGTCCTTCCTGCTGACTGTGCCACTACCTTGCCAAGAGCTCTGTTGCTTCCCAAGCTTCCAGAGAAAGCCACCCACCTGCCCTGTGGTGCCAGGGCCCCATCCTGCCCCAGCCCAGCCACCCAATACCTGCCCCAACAGCACCTTCCTCAGCTGCCCCGGGAAGGTGTATGGCGCGCGCACACACACACACACACACACACACACACACACACACACGACCCTCTTGCATAGCAGAAGTGGCTCTCTGTTATTTCAGGAGAGCACTGTCACTGGCCTGGCCTGAGTCTGGGTGAGGACAGAGCACCTGAAGCCACAGTCATGGTTGATCCCCAGTGCTGCTCTCCAGGTCCCCAGCCTCTGGTGCAGTTGCCCCTGAGCCCTGAGCATCCCCAGGTGATCAGCCGGAGGGCTTACTGGAGGGTGGGCATGAGGCACTGGCTCCAGGAGGACCGTGCACCCCCCCCACTGCTTCCAGAGTTCTCAAGGGGCCCTGTGGTTCCTGGGAGCCCCTACATACATCTGGCCACTCTCCTTATGGATTCATCACTTTCCTTTTGGCAACAGCTTGAAAGAAAGTCTTCCTGGAGACTTTCAACCTGGATCTTTAGGGAGACCCTGGTGAAATGCCTGGAACCAAGTGCTCTCATCCTGGACACGGGCTGGCTATTCCTGCCAAGCCAGCAGGCTCTGCGCTCGGCTTGTCAGTGCCCAGGGCACCAGAGGGAGACGCAGCAGGCAATCTCGAAGCCTGTGTCCTGCTCCCATCCCCTGGCTGCTCGGGCTGGCTCCTGGTTACAGTTCAAGTGCACTTTCTGGTCCTCACACCTCTGTCGAGACACGCGGGTGCATAAGGAATCAGCCACAGCGCTGCACGGTCCCCTACCACGCCCTGTCCAGGGGGTTGACAGGAGGCTGTCACACACTGGCCTCGCAGGCCTGCAGCCTGTGGCTGACAGTCATAAGCCAACCCCAATGCCTTCTCTGCTGGGGAGCAGCCTGAAGCTTGGCCAGTGTGATGCCCCTTGATAGAAACCAAATGTCCTCAGGTACAGGCCTGCGGCCTCTGTCGCCCTAGTTAATTTTTTTGTGGGCCTAGGGTTTACAGAATTCTACAATATTATTGGAAATAAATTTTATAGCTTGGGCTTTCAAATATCACACACACACCAGCAAGAATTCCAGAAGTAGTTGATAACTATAATAATGCTCTCGAGTGTGTGGTCAGCTACCGCATGGCAAGTGTGAGCCGCGGCAGAAGCTCGTGGCAGGCAGGGTCTCAGAAGACAGCAGCCTGTTGCAAGAGAGCGAGTTGCAATGTTTCAGAGAGCGAGTCGTATCCACTGGGTCCCAGGAGGCCTCACCTAGACCCCACACCCGAGGCCTCACCTGGATCTCACACCCGAGGCCTCGGAGTGCTGGGTTGATTCTGTTTGAATTGTTTGGCTTCCTAACCGGAGATGCAGGATGTGGGAAGCCCCAGTTTGGTGCATACCCTGGGGAATCTGGGTGCTGAGAGGGGGCTTCTTGGGGGCCCCCCACATGTGCACAATGTCTATGGTCCTAGCCACCTAACTATGGAGGCTGCCAAAGTGATGGGGGTGCTGCTGCGGGGCCAGACAGCATGGGACACTCCCGGGCACTGCTGCCCCCTCCTCGCCCAGCACCCAGCACCCCCTCACCCCCAGGCTTCTTTGTTCATTGTTCAGAAAAATGAATCCAGCTGCGACCTGAGGCTTGAATTCAACTTAAGAAATTGTGTGGCTGAAGGGTCTCCTTCCAAGTTTTCCCCAAAAGATTATTCTCCAATAAAAAGGAAACAAAGTGGCTAAAGCTCGAGCATTTTCCAGGCTGTTATCCCACGCCTCTCTCTACCCCTTGAGATGCGAGTTTCAATAGCAAAGAGGCTGCACTGAGAGGGCACGGCCTGGAGGAGCTGTTCAATTTCTACCACCAAAGACAAACTCGGATTCTTTCCCCGGGATTTTCCCTCAGGCCAGCCCTCTGCTTTATGGGGCCAAACCACTGAAAGAATAAACGAATGTGAAAAATCTGCCTCTCAGCAGCAGGCGCTAAGATCTTCTACAGATACCCACTCCCAAGCAAACCCAGAGCAAAGATAACAGACCGGGAGGCTGGGTGTACGGCGGTGTTGCAGGCGGGCGCTGGGTTTTCTAGGGTCTGGGTGTGTCCACAGGGAGGGCAGGGCTCACTGACAGCCCGGTTCTGGAAAGTCCATAGAACAAGGATCAATGTGCTGTGAGCACAGCCGCATTCCAAACACGCACTGTGTGTCTGTGCTGTAGCCTGTGGGGTGCAGGGACAGCGGACCATGTGGCTTGAGGGGGCCACAGCCTAGAAAGCAAGGCCGTGCCTGGAGTGGGCGGTGAAGGCCAGAGTGAGGCTGCATTGGCCCCGAAGGGAGTCCCGCACAGAGCAGGGCTCTCTGTTCTAGAACCAGGGGATTCACTGGTGAGCTAAATTCCAAGTAACGTGAAGGACCCGGGGCACTGTTTTCCTAAAGATAACTAGGGAGGAGGCTGTGGCTGGTTGGCTTGGGTCTCGGAGGGCTGTGATGGCAAGGGTGCCCACGAACGGGCCCACCTGTGTGTGTGCAGGGCCCGGGGCGGAGCACGGCAGCACCCCATGCACTGGGACACTTAAGCTATTACTTGAGCTGACGAGCTTCGACTCCGTCCGCCTAGCGTGGCCAAGCACTTCCCCAGTGCTGGGACAGGGCAGCTCAGACAGACGTCCCTGACTTCTGGTCTCTGGACCCACTGTGGTGGTGTTGGAGGAACCTGCTCTGGCAGGCGCTTCCTCCTCATCCACCCCCGCCTCTACCCCATCCCAGGTCTCAAGACCACACCTGGGAACACCCCTGACACAGCCACAGGGCGACCAACAGCCCCTACACCCGCCAGCCTAGTGGTGTGCACGAGGGGCTGGGTGCAAACCTGGGGGACAGGCCAGAGGAGGAGCCAGGCAGGCCCGGTGGGGTGGGCAGTGGCCAAGGGAGGCGTCCACTGGGGGCCAGCTGCTGAGGCCAAGGGCCATGCTGTGTGTGGGAAGGGACCACAGTGGATGGCGTGAGGGTGCAGTGTGTTTTGATTATGATGATGGAGAAGAATCGCTGTCCACGTAACCAGCGCAGCATCAGGCTGGGTCTCAGGCCTGCAGCAGCCCCGAGAGGCTGGTCTTGTTGCTATTCCCACTTCACAGATGTGGAGGCCAAGGTTAGAGTGGCCGATCCCAGGCCACACAGTTCGGAGCGGTGCAGCCAGGATTAGAATGTTAGACGCTGAGTCTCAAGACCCTAAAAATACTCGGAGGAAGATCACTTCCCGATCCCGAATCACGGGAAACGAGGATTGGGGGAGCACCGAAATTCATGGTGGACCCACCACACGGGCTGCTGGTGGGCAGCGGCACAGGAGGAGCTGGGTCCCCCATGCTGGGTGTCCCCAGAGCTCAGGGGACAGCAGCACCTGGAGGGCGGCTGTGCAGTGGGCGTGGCCCCGACAAGGGGGCTTTGCAGTGTGTCCCCAGCTGCTGCCTGGGGTGCTTCTGCATCCCTGGGCTTCTATCCCCTGCCTGCCGCCCCCCCGCCCCGCCCCCAGGCGCTGGGAGGCCCTGAGGCTGGGCCTCACCCCAGTCCACGGCTAGGTCAGGTCCTGTGGGCTAACAAGGAGGCTTTTTTTTAAAAAAAAATTTTTTTTTAAATTTTTTTTTTTGTAGATGGACACAATGTCTTTATTTTATTGCTCTGTACGTGGTGCTGAGGATCAAACCCAGGGCCTCACGCATGCAAGGCAAGCGCTCTACCGCTGAGCTACAATCCCAGCCCACAAGGAGGCTTTTTAGAAAAATTTTTTTGAAACTTTTTAACAGAGGCACATGATTTAGAGAGGCGAGTGCACAAGTCCCGTGTGCAGCTCAAGGACATGCTAACATGTAGAAGTCGCGTAACCAGCACCCAGGCCGAGACAGACTGATTCACCCACTTTCCCCGTGAGGCAGCCAAGCAGCCTGACCCAACAGGTTTGGGGGCTTCTGCCTGCAGTGTCTGCTCTGCCCACCCCGCAGTGAGGGGCCCCGAGGCGCACGGCCCCCTCCCAGGTGAGCCGCCACCTGAAGCATCTGACAGGGGCTCCCGAAAGCTTGGTCGCCACAAACAAAGAGCAGACACAAGGTGGAGGGGCCTGGGGGGCACACCAACCCCGGAGAGGCTCTGAGAGGCCCCAGAGCAACACGGAGGCCAGAAACTGCCCGAACTGGTTGCATTCCAGCAAGATTAGCGCAAGGCCGGGCCTGCTCGTGCCCACCCTCCTCCCTGGGGACATGAGGAGGATTTTTAGCTATTTCCCTCCTCTGGCAGTCCAGACACTGACAACACTCCCGCTGTCTGCACTTTAACCTCCCCTTCGCCAGGAAGCTTCTCAGGGGCTGCTGATCAACCCCCCCAAAGGTCCCCAGGGAAGGACAGGGGGCTCAGACAAAGGCTGCAGGCGCCACGCCTCCCAGCTGCTGCATAGTGACCACTGGGTGAAAGGCAGGGGCTCAACTGTGCACAGGACACAGGCTCCTCACCATGGCCCCCCTGGCTCCGGCATCTGCCCTGCGGGCTGGAGGTCCCTAACAGGCGCAGGAAGGGAGGCGGCCTCCTTTGAAGGCTGGCCTCCTTGCTCCACCTTTCTCAGGGGCTGGGAAGCAGGTGATGGCTGCCCCTGCCTTGGGTTCTCACATGAAGGGCCCAGCCAGAGGCAGCTGTGGACAGTCCTCCACATGCACACCCGTTGGTCTGCTGGCCAGGTGGTGGCACGTGAGTGGGGGAGAATCGGTATTGGGGGTCCTCAACCCTGAACGTGTGACCAAGGTCTGGCCTTCTGTTTTAAAAGCCTCCAGGTTCTTTTAGTGCCCCTGTCCTCCACCAGCGCCTGTCACAGTGGACGTCATCCTCATGTGCTGAGGGTCTTGTCGCGCTGCCAGGTCTGGGCGACAGGCCTGTGGGGAAGTGTCCAGGTGATGCCCACCTGGCTGAGAGGCATGTCCCCCCTAATGATGGCCGGTTCATTGCCACTGGAGAATCGCAGGTCACCATTACCCTAGGGGCAGCCAGCTCTGCTGTGGATGGCTACCTCGGAGCCCTTCCTATGGGAGAAGGTCCTTCTGCCAGCAGCCAGCAGCCCTGGATGCTGTGTGAAGCCCCTGTGGGCCAGGGGGGCGGGTTTTCTGAGTCTACTGTTCCCAGCACTGTTGCCAGATGGGGAGAGGTGGGGGAGAAGAGCTCGGGTGGGAGGGTCTGACGAGGCCACTGGGCGTAGGAGTAGGAGAGGGGCCCCCAGCGGAAACAGAAACCAGAGCTCCTGCCCCAGGGCGGTTAGCATACAAGAAACTTAAGGGCAATTAAAAAGCAACCACCACAATTAATACGGTTTACACAGGCAGAGCTCATTAAGTGTGGGCTGCAGGCTCCAGGACCTTGCTGTGCAAGCCCTTTCTTTACAGACAGCATGCATTAATAGCAAGCGACACTCCAAGGGGAATACTTAAATGGCTCCGAGACAACCTCCAAGCCCCCAGATGAAGGGGAGAGGACCCCTGAACTCCAATGGACCCCCAGAAGACCTCGCCCAGGAAACGCCTGACCGCCTGGTGAAGCTCAGTGTGGCGAATCCTGCCCCTTAGGGCAACGTGGAGCCCGGGGCTACGCAGGCATCAAGTGCTTGCTTAGCATGAGCAAGGCTTTGGGTTCCATTCCTGGTACCAGCAAAGAAAGCCCCAAACAAGACAAAGTGCCCCTTTGAACAGGTTTTATAATTCAGAAGCCTCCCTCACCCCCTGATATCTGCCCAAATCTGAATTACTGGTTATCAATGCCGCCAGGGCCTCGAGGGCTGCCCCGGGGAATCACCCTCATCCCTGCAGCGGTCAGAGCAGGGCTTGGGATTTGCAGTAGCAGGTCTAAATAGAGCCCTCGGCGGCTGCCTGTGCCCCGCTGCCCTCTGCCCTCCGACCAGCTCCGGGTCATGAGCTACTCAGCAAGAAGGGCCCAGAGCTCCCAAAGGCGGAACTGCCCCCATCCCCCAGGCCCCAGCCAGTCTCCTGCGAGTCACAGCTGACCACGTGGCCTCTGTGTCCCATGCTGTGTGCACGTGGCCCACGGTCACTCCTGGGCCTCAGCTGCCAAGTGTTAAGGATGAGCACAGTGGGGATCGAGGCCAGGCTGCGGTGTCTGTGTCACAGAGCAGAGGGCCCAAAGCAAGCCGGCTCTCGCAGTGGCGCTGAATGGCAGGAAGGAGGTTTTTACAGCCCTCTTGCCTTGAGGCCCAGGCCTCTGCCTGGGAGGCTACCTTTCTTGGTCTTTTTTTTTTTTTTGGTACTGGGGGTTGAACTCAGGGGCACTCGACCACTGAGCCACATCCCCAGCCCTATTTTGTGTTTTATGTAGAGACAGGGTCTCACTGAGTTGCTTAGTGCCTCGCCTTTGCTGAGGCTGGCTTTGAACTCGCGATTCTCCTGTCTCAGCCTCCCTAAGTGCTGGGATGACAGGCTTGAGCCACCGCGCCCGGCTCCTTTCTTGGTCTTGAGAGGAAGCTCCTGCAGGAGATCCTGCTCACCCCATGCTTGCAGCCAGGAGGAACCTGGTTCCTATTTGCCATGTCAGCTTGCCAGCAAAGCCAGCCACAGGGACGAGGGAAGGACGCCACTGTGACTGGAGGTGAAGCAGCTGCACAGGCTAGACAGCCCCCACCACCACAGCAGGTTCTGCTCTGTCCTTAGAACAACAGGAACTCCGTTTGGGGAAAGCAGGAATCCCATCACCAATGGTAATGACTGCCAACATCTACTTCTCTCTCAAATATAAGTGACATCTGCCATACAAGGACTGTGGTCCAGAGGGCTCTCCGGTGCTTCAGCGAGACACAGGCCATGGCCTGCTGCTCAGTGTCCATACATCGGCCTTCTCCCTACAGAACAAGCCACTAGGTCAGGGGCCAGTGAGCTGTGGGTGAGAGTGCTGTAGCCCCCTGCGGCTCCCCAGGCTGAAGTCCTAGGCTAATGTCCTCCTGTGCCCAGCGTTTAGGTTTCCTGAGCTCCTTCTGTTTCCTCCAGCTGCTGCCACTCAGCCCGGAAGGTGCAGCCTGCTCTCTGGGCCCAGGGCTGGGGGAGCGGGTGGTGGATGCTTCTGGGAGTCACGTGCTCGGGTGGCACTGCCGACGTCCCCACATTGTTCAGGGACACTCTGCTCCATCCCACTGTGACCTGTGGCCCTTCTCTTCCTCTGCTTGGCTCTGCTCTACTGTCTCCTAGGAGTTGGAGAATCGCAAGCTCCCAGGGAAGCATTTCTGGAGGGGCTGGCGAGCGTGGGGTGTGGGTGGGGGTGGGCAGCAGGCAGAAGCGCCTGCTCCCTTTGTGCTGTGCCCGGAGGGCTGTGAGTCACAGGAGTGTGACTCCTGCAGGGAGCGCCCTCAGCTGCCAGGCCTGGGCTGAAGACCACTGGGAATCCAGAGGTGCCACCCCTCAGGAGGAGGCCTCCTGCTACCCGCCTCCAGCCCCAGCATGTGACCGAGTCAGATGTCAGTTATTGGGGGGCCCTCAAAAGGAGACTCAAAGGTGACCCTAGAGATGCGGTCCTAACACAAGTCCCACTCCTCACAGCTGCTAGAAAGGCCTTCTGGAAATACAGGTGTGCCAGCCCACGGCCGCTCCCCACGCTCCACACATTACAAAGCAGCAGGTCTGATTCCTCCCACAAGCACCCTGTGGAGAGAAGCAATTCTCACCAGACACAATAAGAGTGGGTGTAGGTCCACCCACCAAGAGCACCGGCCTGTTCTTGCTTATTCCAAAACATTATTCAGACAGCGAGAAAAAGTGGTTAATTTTTCTTCTCCTTCCTAAATTATTCAATTAGAGCAAAAGACCAAACCAACAAACCACACACGTCCACACACAGTAGACTTGGCCCCTGCTGTTGCTTTTACTCCTGGCATGAGCGGCTCTCCCTGGCCTCAGCCAACTCCATGGGCCCCAGACACTCCTGGAGTTACCTGGGACCCAACTCTGCACGGCCTCCTCCACCCTGTTTCTGAACACTATAGACACTGGTCACCCTGCAGAGACCACAATGCTCCTTCTCAAGTGTCTCCAGAAGGCTCTGGAAGGTTATCTGTCCCCAGATCCCCTCATTCCTGAGCCCAGGGCTTTCCTTGACGGGGACAGCAGAACTCTGGCAGATTTCTCACCTTTTGAGCCAGGCCGTGTTTAATATCTTAGCATTGATTTTTTTTTAGAAGGCCAAAATATCAACCTGAGGGGTTGGGGCGGGGGAGCCAAGGTGGTGGCTGTGGAGACTGTGGCTCCGTCACAGATGCTCCAGGGGCAGACGAGAGCTGGCTGGCATCAGGCATCAGCACCTCTGCCAGACTCAGGACTCAGTGATCTTATGTTGGTGCCTGCCTTCCACCTGGGGCGGGTATTTACACCAAGAGAATTGGCAAACACCACTCTGAGCACTCGTCCACTCGGGGGGCTGCCGGTTAACACATGCCCACATTGCTGCTCCCAAAATGTTTCCCCTTCTCTCTCCCTCTCCCCCTGCCCTCTGTTTTGGTACCAGGAATTGAAACCAAGGTGCTACACCAGGGAGCCACATCCCCAGCCCCTTCTATTTGTTATTTTGAGACCAGGTCTTGTTATGTTGCTGAAGCTGCCTTTGAACTGGTGATCCTCCTGCCTCAGCCTCCTGAGGTGCTGGGTTTACAGGCGTGCATTGCTGTGCCTGGCTCTCTCCCCCTTCTCTTTCTTGTTAGAAAATTAATGATTTAATTTAAAGGATGCACTTATTGAGCACGCAGGGCACTGTTTGGACATTGGACCCCACAAAGGGAATGAGCTCACAGTTTCTATAAAGTAACACTAACGCCCCACAAAATAGGAGTAGCCGCCTCGCCCCACACCCAGCACTGCCCTAGTTCTTCACGCCCATAAACCTGATCCTCACAGCACAGTGAGCTACAAAACTACTGTAATCTCCTCTCACAGATGAGGAAACCGAAGCAGAGTGGCCCAAAACTCGCTCATGGTCACAACTGGGAAGCCGTGTTCGCAGGACCAGACCCGAGGGCTTTCCCTGCCCCAGGAGCTGGGGGTTTCCACCTCTTCGGAGTCTCCTGAAGGGGCCTGGTGGAAGGCCTTGGTTCAAGCCTTCAGGGCACACTGCCCCAGGGAAGGCTCGTGACCAAAGGCGCTTGTGGCGAGTGTGGTCCAGCAAGGCTTCTGGGGAGGAGGTCAAGCCACTCAGGCTCAGAGGGAGGCTCTGCAGATCCCAGAAAGGCAGCTGACCGGCAGGTGGGGCAGCCTGAGAGCTGGGCTTTCGGCCCCTATCACAAACCCCCTTCTGCTGGCATGCCATGCCAAGGGGACCAAGCCTCCCACCTGGAGCAAAGGAAGGAGGGGGCAGCACGGCACGAAGAGAGCAAGAACAGGCCCAGGCCTCGCAGACGCCAGCCGGGGCAGTGTCACCCTGCCCACCGAGAGCCGGGTGCTGCCAGCCCCACGCGCCGGGACAGCCAGGGCCGCCTCTTCTGGGCATCGGTGCCGGTGCACATCTGCTGGGTCCCCAGCTAGACATTCCGGAGTGAGCGGCTTTTTGCCTCTAGCCTCTCAGGAGAAAAATCAATGAATGATGAAAATCTAAACTCCTCACTGCTGCTCGGCAGCATGACGGTGGCCACATCCTGTGGCACTGGCCTGAGGCTCACTCCGGTTTTTCCTTGGGACGCTTCGGAGAGAAGAAACCGAGTCCTCTCCCTTTCCCCTACTTGCCCCGTTTCTTCTAGTCCAGGGAATGAGTCGAGTCAGTCAACAAGTATTTATGGGGTGCCCACAGGATCGCTGGCCCGGAGGAGATGTGGGCTGCTGGAAGAGGCCCAGGGCAGCTCTTGCTCAGACAGCTAAAGGAAATGTCAATCCTCAGGCCGGTCTGAGCGGGCGCCCTGGTGGGTTGACTCTGGATCAGCCCCTCACTGCTGGCTGGGCTGCCTGTTATCGCAAAGGCCAGAGTGGGTGGATCACCATGTCCATGCACATTTTTGGAAAACTGCAAGCACAATGCTAATGATCCGGGAGGTTTGGGCAGGGGCGGGATTGGCCGAGAGCCTCCTTTTCCCCAACTCCCGGGGGCCCTGCAACAATCAGAGTCAATTCTACGAATGCTGTCAGATGGTCACCATTTTCTCCTCTGCAAATGTAAATGTGGATGGACTGGATGGGACAGGCTAGGAAAGCCAGCCGGTGGAAACAGCCTCCCGGGGCTCCATTCTCCCTCCTTTGGAAACTGGGTTGTATCTACTTGGCTTTAGATCCTGCTACTCAAAATGCGCCCCACAGACCAGCAGCAACAGCTTTGTAGGGATGGTGTCAGGAATGCAGGGTTCCCAGAATCTGCATTCCCACAAGCCCGATGCACACGTGTGTTCTGAAGCACCGTTCCAGGCAACCGTGTCATTGAGCCCTGGGGACTCCCTAAGGCCACATTTGGGGCACACCTGCCTTCCACACTGCAGGCGCCCTGGGTTTTCCATTCGCACAAAGCAAATATTAGTAAAGCCTAATGTTTGTAAACACCGTAAGACTCCTGATTTAAGAAGGGGGCCTCCAGAACTGAGCCCTGCCTTCCTCTGCACACTGCGCCCACCTAGCAGGGCATGCTGGCCTCCGTCTTGTTTTCCGTACTCAAGCTGTGTTTGGATAACCTGTATGGTTGCAATTAGGATCACCACATCTGGGGAAGTCACCGCAAACCCCCCAGAAACACGGTGATTTTAATAACAAATACCACGTTTGGAGAGGGAGACAAGCCCAGGGGGGGCCACAAAGTAGGCGAATTTGCATGTTCACAAAGGACCAGCCCCAGCTGCAGCACCACAGAGTCATTCCACAGAGCCACAGGACTCCCCAGGCTTGCCCTCCATTGAAAGCCCATTTTCAAATCCTTCAATTTTGGCAAAAAACTTAAATTCCACTGCCTGAGAAAGAGAATGGAATTGATTTCTCTTCTGTGAATCCTAAATCAGTGCAAGCAGAAAAAAGTCCATTTGTCTAAGTTTTGATAATTAAATGTAAATATCTGAATAAATTTAATTGTTTCCCAAAATAGTCTGGGACAGAAAACTTGAGAATAATTGTCTAACTGGAAGAGATTTCTCAGCAGCTTTGGACTTAGGGACCAGGGTCTAGCTTAGCTCTTGCTTTCGGGCCTCCTGCACTAGTTTTCAGTGTTTAAAGTAAAACATAAAAATCACCTTAGGCTTTAAGAAGAGAAATCTTTGCCTGTAATGCCAGCAGCTTGAGAGGCTAAGGCAGGAGGATATAAGTTTGAGGCCAGCCCCAGCAACTTAGGGAGGCCCTAAACAACTTAGCAAGACCCTGTCTCAAAAAATAAAAAGGGCTAGGAATGTGGCTCAGTGGTTAAGCACCCCTGGGTTCAATCCCTGGTACAAAAAAGAAAAGGAGAGAAGAGAAACCTTCCGGCATAGCACTGCATGAGTGAATGTGGCTGTGTAAGGGGAGAGGCTGCCGTGGTGGAGGCCACAGTCACAGGTCACTGGCCAGCCTGACTCCCTGGGATCCGGCAAAGCTCAGTTCACTTGGTCCCCATCTCCTCCAACAACACGGAGTCTGCAGAGCGTGTCCCGTGCGCCTGCTGGCAAAAGCAGAGGGGCCTCTCGTAGGGGTGCAGGGCCAGTGGGGCCAGCCAGCAGCAGGAGGTCACAGCATGCCCAGACCTCTCAGTGGAGCTCACTCCAGAGCTCGCGCTCGGCCTGCAGTCTGCACTGATGGCGGGGAGCCGGGACCTCGGTGCCACGACCCGGCCACAGCCACGCTCCTGACCACGGCAAGTGACCAGGAGGGAAGGAAGGCTCTTCCCTGCCCCACCTTCCACCTGGATGTAGGCCAACCCTTCTGTGGACCAGCCTGATTTCCCAGCTCGGGAAACACCCGGAGCCACGCGCCCGGACCTTAGGGCTGCCACCCGGCTGAGGCGGCTCCTGTGCAGGAGGGCGTGAGTCGGGGGCCGAGCCCAAAGCCTGCACACTGCACCGCTCGGTCCTCACGGCCATCTGAGGAGCTGGTGGCGAGGGACGAGAATCCTGGGAGTGCCACCCGGGCACACGTGGGTGGGCTGTTGGCCAGCGTGCCTGCCTTTGACACGCCGAGGGTTTGCGAAGCAGTGAAGTCCACTGCCAGGAATTCGGGCAGGGGCAGGCTCTGCTGAGGCAGGAAGCTCTGGGGCCCCTGGAAGCTGGAACGACCCCTTGCCCTGTGTCAGGGCCATCCTGTGTTCTCCCGGAGCAGGACGGAGCTCCCCAGGTGGCTGCTACATCTGGAGGCCAGAAACAAGCCAGCCACCACCTCAGGCAACAGCAATAAATAATGCTGCTGTGGGCAGCCAGTACCCAGCTGTCCTGCCCTGAGCCCATGGTCAGGGGGACAGCAGCCACCATCCAGAGGAAGATCTTCCTGAACAAAGGTTGCTGGGCAGACCCTCAGGGACCAAAGCCAGGCTGCACTGCCTGGAGGGGCACAGCCACCCTCTAATGGTTTCCATCTGCAAACCCTTTTGGTGCATGGACAACCATCAGGTCCGTTTCAAAGAGGCCCCCAGGCCTGAGCCTGCAGCAGGAGGATTAGCCACATGGTTCCTGGTCCCTGTCCAGCCTTCCTGCTTGCACGGTGGCCAGCCAGAAGCCTCTTCAGCCAACCTACCCGCTTTAAGGCAGAATGGTGTGAGGCCGGGTAGAGGGGCCTCCCTTCAGCCTCCACCCCGAGTCTGGTGCTCCTAGGCTGCACTGGGCCCTGGCCAGCCTCAGCCCTGTTCCCTGTGGAAACCTCGCTTGGAACTGCTGAATGATTACGCTAGTCCCAGACCAGGGGGTCCAGCTCGGGTTCCAGGACTCAGACTCCTTGGTGGGCAGACACACCTAGGACTTTGGAGAGGAGCCTCCTGGGCTTGGCATCTGCCTGATTCTCTACTCTGGACTTGGCTCTGCTCCTGGCAGAGAGCCGAGTGCATCTTCCATGGGCAGCCACGGCCCTGCCTCTCTACCCAGTGGTGTTCTCAGTACGAATCTGTCCTCAAACTTGCCCTTCCGCAGCATCTGACCTGATGGGCGTCAGGGACCCCAGGTGCTCCAGGTCCTCTGACCCTCTGGCTGACCTCTGCAGTCTCTTTCCTCGCCCCCTCTCTTGCCTAGAAGGTGTAAGGGCCCAGTGCCCACGCCCAGCCTTTGCCCTCTTTTTTCTAGGTGATTCCCTGGACCTCCAGCTCCTTGTGCACCAAGCTTTCAGTCCATCCACAAATCCTGCCACGCTCCTTCAAGTTGAAGGCAGACCCTGACCACTGTGGCCACCACGCTCTGCACCACCATCTGGGCAGCCTGGCTCCCACGTCTTGTCTCTGGGTTTCAGCTCTGACCTGCTCCCCATCTGTGGATCACAACAGTCACAGCGCTCTGAAAACGAAGGCCAGACCCGCCACCTCTGTGCAAGACCCCAAAGCTGCCCGTGGGGGGACAGTCTCCGCCATGCTGCATGAGGCCCGTGACGGCTGGTCCCCTTCCTGATGGCTCCTCCTGCACAACGCTGCCCCACTGACCATCCACCCTGTTTCAGCCACACCGGGGTCCCTGAGGGTCTCAGCCCGCTCCGTGGGGCTGTACAGCTTGCTCCTCGTTCTGTACTAGAAGTCACCTGCCAGGAGCCACGTGTGCTCAGTAAGTGCAGGACTGGACAGGTGACCGAAGGCCTCGTCCTGACCCTCCCTGGTGGGCTGGGCACTTGCCTCGTCCTGAGTTCTTCCCCTGGGCTGGCTCCCGAGCCCTCTGCCCACTGCACCCCAAGCCTCCAGCGCGGTGTGCACGCCATGGACGAGACTGGCAGGGGTGTCTCTCTCAAAGTCCATCACGGCCCGTCCTCTCCATGGGAATAGGGACTAGTGGAGGGTGAGTGTCACAAATGTGTACTGGGCTCCTTTGGGGCTGCTGGACGCAGCAAGTGGCCCCACAGTATGTACCGACTGTGCGGAGGGACTGCCCTTTCCGCCTGCTCAGAGTCCCACTCTCATGAGGGCCCCAGCTCGGGCCTGCCTCTGTGGGTACTTGGGCTGCTCCCTGGGTACCCACACCCAGCATAGCCTCTGGGCACGTCCCCACGCCCTTCTCCTCAGACCCGGGCCTGGGCTGGGCACCAGGTCACATAATACCTCCTCATGAGGAAGGTGCAGAATGGCCCTTAGTGACTTGGAACCGCGTGGGGGCCATGTCCGAGCCACTGTAAAGTCTCCCCACAGAGGCAAACTTTCACAGCACTCCTGAGTGACAGGTGGGAACTCCAGAGAGCTCCCTTTTTTTACAGCCAGGCATGGTGGCCACGCCTGTAATCCCAGCACTTGGGGAGGCTGAGATGGGAGACCGCGAGTTCAAAGCCAGCCTCAGCAATGGCAAGGCGCTAAGCAACTCAGTGAGACCCTGTCTCTACATAAAACACAAAATAGGGCTGGGATGTGGCTCAGTGGTCCAGCCCCTTGAGTTCAATCCCTGGTACCAAAAAAAGAAAGAAAGAAAACGCAGGTGCCGGGGAGCTCCTGCCCACTTGAGAGGGTGCCCTGCAGAGGGGCAGAATTTCCCCCAAATCATGCTAGCGGCAAGTGGAAGGCCCTTTTTTTGCTAAATTCTTTCTTAATGGAAATATTCAATCTGTTGGTAGAAGCAGGTCTTTCGAGGGTTTGCTCTTTGATTTCTGGTGCTGGAGGTGGAGGCCCGGACCTCCGGCAGGCTAGGCAAGGCCTCTGCCACAGAGCTGCACCCAGCCCACTGGTTATCAACTCACTGCAAACAAACAAACAAACCCAAAAGAGCCAAGGGCGGGGCCCAGCCTTGCACATACTGGGGAGGTTCAAGAGGCCCCACCAGAAGCCAGTTTAACACCAGGCTGCAGACTGGTGGGAGGCTCCACTGAGAGAGGCTGAATCTAAATGGGGAAAGGGAAGAAAAACATGCCCTTTCACTCAGGAGTTTAAAACATGCAGGGTGCTGGGAAAGTCTGAGGTTGAACGGCTGCATCTCACAACAGGGAGGCCGCGGAGGGATGCAGGGGAGGGAGGCAAGGGAGGCCACGGAGGGAGGCAAGGTAGGCCACGGAGGGAGGCAGGGGAGGCCGCGGAGGGAGGCAGGACGCAGGAGGATTCCTTAAGAAGGCAGGAGAGTGGAGACTTAGAAAGAGGAGGGAGGAGGGGGCTGGCAGAGGCCCTGTGCTCAGGAAGGGGACCTCTGTGTGCAAGGCAGGGCCACTCCAGGGGCAGTGTGCCTCTGGGGTCAGGGCAGAGGGTGTCTGCAGTGCTGTGACTGCCACATCAAGGCCGTGAGCAAGCAGAGCAGACCCGCCTCGGGAGCACAGGCACATCTTTGCTATCGGAGGCACCGGTCCACCTCCAGTGACGCGTTTGCCAAGAGAGAAGTGGGTTCGGCCCTGGTGTCGCACTGAGCTTGGGCTGGGTCCCTGCTGCCGGCCCAGGGTTACAGGAGCGCTGTGGGGAAGCCAGCAAACACGGGGTTCCAGCTTCACGGTACCAAGGACTGAATGACAGGACCAGAGATGGCAACTCGGGAGGCTGAGCAGGAGGATTGCTAGTCTGAGGCCCATCTCAACACTTTAGTGAGACCCTGTCTCAAAATAAAAAATCAAAAGGGCTGGGGATGAGGCTCAGCAGTGGAGCACCCGGGGGTTCGATCCCAGTACTGGGGGGAGGGTCAGAGATGGAAAAGACCCACCCGCAATACCTGAGCCCCCTCCCCTCGGGGCCTTCTGGCCAAGGCAGTGAAGAAGCGGTGGCTGGCTGCATTCAGACAGCCCTTCAGACTTGGAGATGTTTTGATTCTGGCTATTCTACCAGGGTCCTTTCACATGGCGGGTGGGGAGAGGAAGGAGAAAAGGAAGGAAGAAAGGAAGGAGGGGAGGGAGGGAGGAAGGAATCTGAAAGACCTGCTCACTGACAAACAGAACCAAGCTCTTCCGGAACCCCATGGAGTCACCCCGTCCTAAGAAAGTAAGGGCTGAGCTTTAAAAAAAAAACAAAAAAAACCCCCGCCACCAACCAGCGGGGGGCCACATTTAATTTCTTTTTAAAAAGTTCTTAAGGGAACCAACAAACACCAACCTACACCTGGAGCCTGAATCACAACAAGGCCCAGGTGTGTGTGAAAATGCATCTCCACACCAGGGAGAAGGGCCCCGGCCTCTGGCTCCATCGAGGAGTCAATCAACAAACCCTGTGGAGCACAGCCAGGACAAAACCCTGAGAAAAAGGCACTCCCAGGATCAAGCAGACAATGCCGGGTTCCAGCTCCGGTTCCCACAGAAGTGAGCCAAAGTGCTGAGCTCCAAAGACCTGCTGTGCAAAAAAGTGGAAAGGAAGAGGAGCCTGGCAAAGGGTGACCTTGGGCACGCCCTTCCCAGTCAAGTCAAATGTCACTGCTCAGGCACTTGTGCTTTCTGATTTCCTGATTTTGCAGAATCCAAAACTAGCATACCAAATTACACCCTCCCGCTTCCTTCCTTTCTCCATTCCCTTAAAAACAAAAGCAAGAGATGCAGATTGAATATTTCCATGAAGAAAGAACTTAGCAAAAAAGGGACCCTCCACTTGCCGCTGGTTTGGGAGAAACCCGCTCCTCTGCAGGGCACCTTCTCCAGGCGGCCAGGCGCTGCCCCCTGCCCCTGGACAGCTTCCTCCGTGGGCTGGGGTTTCAGCTGTTTCCCGCCATCTCCCTCCCCTCTCACACGGGAGCTGTCAAGATCAGGGCGGAAATGCCCCGTCAGCCCTTCTGCTGTCCTCTGGCTTTGGCACCACAGCTTCCAGGGCGAGGGTCCAAGGTGTCTGAGATCCCACGTCCCGGGCAGTGCCCAGGCCTCCTCTCCTTGGCATTCAGGCCGCCTGTGAGGGGAGGAGGCATGTGGCAAGATCACCTCCACGGTGCAGGGAGGGAAGCGGGCGAGCAGGACTGCCCTGAGCTGGTGGCCCCTGGCCACAGGCAGCCCTGGCTTAGTATACAGGGTGCCCAGGAGACTTGGCGTGAAAGGAAACGCAAAATGTCTCCATGACAATTTTCCACAGATTTCCTACTGCAATGATAACACTGTGATAAACTGGGTTTCATCAAGACCTGACGGAGCGGTTGTTTCCTTTCTGTTCCTTTTGAAGGTGGCTGCTGGACAGTGCTGCCCTAGAGGGGTCAGCACAGCCATCAATCCGGCCTGGGGGACAGAAATGGCATCGCCATGCACAGGGTGTAGGGCAGGCTCTGGAGGGCGGGGGCCGAGCCTCAGCAGCAAAGCAAGAGGCCCCCAGGGAGGCCCATGGCTGCCCCAGGGCCAGCCTGGCCGAATGGCATAGGGGTCTCCATACCTCCAACACCCAGTGGACTCAGCCCCATCCCTCCTCCCACCTTCTACACACTAGAGAATTATTTTAAATTTGCATCAATGTTGGGGTGCGCTTGGTAGAAGAGCGCTTGCCTAGCGTGGGGGGCCTGGGTTCCACCCCCAGCACCTCTCAAGTCCCCACCCGCTCAAGCCTGTATCAGAGGCC
>PVHX01017291.1:0-13618 GCA_004024805.1 Geosciurus inauris | reverse complement strand
CTTAGGGAATGGCTCCCACGGAGCGAGCCCCACAAGGTGAGCGGCAGCCTGCAGACCTCAGTCACCAGGTTGGGCCAGGGATCAATCACAAGGGGACTCGATTTGATGGAAATTTAAAAAATAAAAACAAAAAAGCACTGAACTGTCCAGGAGTTCTAACAGATACCTTGGAACTTCTAACTAAAGGCCTTGAAAGCATTTTGAACATCTCCAGTCTCCGGTCCAAGGAGGCGTCCCAAGTGGTCCCTTCCTGGGCCACACTCCAGGGAAGATGGGAAACCAAGCCAGACAGGTCCAGACAGCACCTCTCCTGATCCCAGTGCCGAAGTAGCACCTCGACTGCCCTGGGTCCTCTGAGGTCAGCGTGACTCTTCGGTCTGGAGGATGAGGCCAGCACAGGCTGGTGGCTGGCTGGGGCCGGGTTTGCAGAGCACCGCATCTGGGGGTCACAGTCACTGCAGATGCACCCTGTAGTTCCTCCTCAACTCCTTGTCCCCTCACTCCAGTTCCAAGGAAGCCTTGGGACCGTGGTCAAGTCTTCTGCCTTTAAACAGGAATGGCTGTGCTTTGCCCTCTGACCTCGCTCCAAGCAACTCGGGCTGGGCCATCACGGCCCTGGTTCTGCCCACCTCCAGCCCAGCCCGAGCAGGCACACTGAGGTGCAGTGCACACCACTGACCCCACCAGGGGTCTCTTCCCTTTTGCACTCACAGAATGAAAGTCTTTCCTCTTTAAGAGTTACCTGCCCTGTCTTATAGTGGTCCAAGCCAGACCTCTGACACTCCCAGCACCTGCCTGTCACCTTGGAACACGCACTCAAACACTCCAGGTTTCTAGGGACACAGCAGCAGGCTCCAGATCCTCTCAGAGGCTCCAGCTGCAACTAAGGAGATGTGCCGCTACTCTCCGCCGTGGTCCGCCCAGAGGCCTCTGCAGAAACCTGGGAGGACACTGCTCTGCCCTGATGTCTCTTGGGGTCAGGATGACCTTGGTGACCCAGGTCTGCTCACAGCACACCATGGAGTGGGGAAACCTGCTGTGTGCCCAGAGTGCCTCAGGCCACCAGCTCCTACGTGGCTTGATCCAGGCCTGATCCAGGACTTCCTCGGGGCCAGGAAGCCACAGACCTGCTCCGCACCGTGGTTAGGCAGCCACCTGTCTGTGGATGTCACTGACAGGAAGCTGCGGGTCTGGCCCCTGCTCTGGAGGCTCTGCCGGCACAGGTGCAGGGCTCACCCCGCTGGGCTGTGAAGGGTTCTGGCTGTGGGTGCAGCATTGGCATCCTGTAGAGAGGGGGAGATGGACCCCAGGTCCACGGTGCAGGCAGCAGAATGGGGCCTGTCCTCTCCTACAGGGCCCCCAGGAGCTGCACTCCCGGCCCCCGCCCCAGCGACCATAAGCCAGCCCTGCTCGGGCTGGTCGCACTGCAGAAGGAAAGGCCTGAGGGAGACGCGAAGGGGCAGGCGAGCCTAGGATTAGGGCAGACTCTTTCTCCTCGGACTAATATTGGTGTTATTTCTACTTAGCATGGACTCAGGCCCCAACTAAAGGAAAAAGAAAACACCCCTGACATCCCTTTCCTTGCTCTTTCTCCCCGCCAAGAGCCACCAGCGGTTTAACAGTATGTTGGCAACAAGTGGGTCAAAGGTCAGCCCAGCTGCCGGTTTCCATGGAGATGGGCCTATTCATCCACACACAGGCTCTTCACAGCCCCTCACACAATTGAGCTATTACTGGGCGCCCAGGAGAGTGGGTCTGGGGCTCACAGCACTAGACAGGGCAGGGTTTGATGGCGCTGATTAAATGGTAGCCAGGGAATTGCCCAGAGCGGGATTTGGGAATGCCCTTCAGAAAAGGGGCGCCTCCCTGGTGGGGAGCCTCTGCAATCCACTGCCCGCCTCTGTTCTGGAGTCTGCCTCCCGGGACAGACCCTGTCCTGACACCCTGGACCTCTGCTCTCTAGACCTTGCCCCTGCCCAGCCTCTGTGCTGAGAAAGACATCAAGTCAGACAGGGAATGACAAGCCACTCAGCGTCCACCGCAGGAGCAGATTCCGTGCCTGTGGGTGGGTGAGCAACTTCTCGGAGGTGAGACATGCTTTGGCACTGGTTGGAAATTCTTTGAAAGAAACGGGGTGGGGGGGCGTTCCTTTGAAAGACGCATGGCCATCTGCAGCTCAGCAGAGGTCCCACCCAAATTCCCAGCCCTTACATCAGAGGAACAATAGGGATGCAGCGCAGTTACTCAAATGGTAAAATGCCTGACTGAGGGATCCTGGTGGAGAAGCCCCCGGGTCAGCACAGCCAGGATGCCACCAGTAGGGAAGAATCCTGGTCCCGCCACAGGAAGCACTCCACCAGGGGAAGGCTGTCATTCTGGAGAGGCAGAACCCTAGTGGGCAGACCAGACCCGTGCTGCCGGGGTTGGGGGGTTGGCTGTGGGGCAGCGCTGGGAAAGGGTACCCAGGGAGACACTAGGGTGAATGGAATTGGGGACATCATGGTCATGGTGGTACAGCTTGTCAAAACCCAAAAGGTAAATCCTATGGTATGTTGAAAATAAAACAAAAAAACGCCTCTGAATTTAGTCCTTGAGTGAGTGCAAAAGTGCATTCTCTTTAGGGGGGGATAAAATAATACAGAACCAACCGAATTGGGCCTGGGTGTGGCTCAGTGCGTCAGGCCTAGCAGGCATGAGGCTCTGGGTTCAGTCCCCAGCTCCACAAAATAAGTGAGACAGGGACAGCCAGGGCGGGTGGGGCAGCGTGTTTGCAGTTTGAGGCCCAGGGGAGAAGCGCTCCTCAGGAAGAGAGAGAAGAGGAGGCAGGAAGGACAGCAGCGGTGTGACCTGTGGTCACAAGCAAGGTCGTCACCCCAAGGGGTCAAAAGACCGCCCAGGGTCATCTGCACCCAGCGGAATGAGACCACGGGCTCCGGCTCCTGCAGTGGCCCTGCGCCCAGAGCCAAGGTGTCCCTGCAGCATTCCACAAATAACCAACAAGCCCGAGGGCTGACGCCTGGACAGCCCACGGAAGCCGAAAGAGAAAAGGCACGACAGGTGGACCAGCACCACCCCCTGAGGATCATGCTCCCGAGACAGATTGAAAAAACACAAGAACAACACAGAGAAAACCCCGAAGTAGCCCCCAAACTAAAGACAAAGCAGAGGAAAGCACAAAGGAGGCGTGAGCTCCCCTTGGCCTGTGCTGTGGCCGCTGAGAGGATGCTGGTCAGATGAGGATCCCAGGGATTCTGAGCCGCATGACAAGAAGTGACAGACGTTCCCTGTTCGTCACCCAACGTGTGGCCCACGTTGAGCCTCACTCTTCTGTCTGCCTGTCTTGGTCGGCTGACTCGGCAGCTGGATGCTGGTGAGGGTCTCGCTTTGCAGATGAGGACACTGAGGCCCAGGAAGCTCTTTGACTGGCCCAGGGGTCTGACGCTGCCCCGAACCATCTGCAGATCTAAACTCTGCGCTCTGGGAAATGGGACGGACCCTTCAAGCCAAAGGCTAGCAGAGATGAGGCCCAGGCCCTTGGAGGACACCTTCCTGCATGGCAGCCTCTCGTGTAGGTGGGGAGTCAACTCCCCAGTGGAGGTTCCTCAGGAGGAACACTGCTGCTCTGATGGCTGACACTGTCCCAGGACCCTGGGAACCGTGTCAGGTCATGGGCATTCCCGGGGGTCTGGATGGAGCCGCAGGCTGCAGACCTCCAGATCGCAGCAGGGAGCAGTGACCTGAGGGGTGGTGGTGTCCCCACCTGCACATAAGAAGGACCTGGAGCACTCAGTGGGGCTGCCCATCAGCACAGCTGTTCAGGCCAGATAGCAAGTGCTGAGCAGGTCACCCTGCCACCCCGGCCACTCATTAATTATTCTCAGAGGTCCCCAGAGTCATGTGTGATTTGTGCAAAAGCTCAGCTCAGACAGAGAGGACCCCGGGAACAGTACCAGGAGACACTGCTGGAGCAGGCGTGGGTGGCCATCAGGACTGTGGCCCTGCGCCCAGGGCACCTACAGACCTACCAGGTGACTCAGCTCCCCGGGCGCCTGAGCTGGCTGCCCTGGCTGGCTCGGCCACCTCGGCCGAAAGCAGGACTCGTGTAGACATCCAGGGGCTGCCAAGGTGCCCCTCCTGTTTCCAGGAGCATCTTCCCCCAAACAGAGTGTGGCTTCCCAGGGCTCCAGCGTTTCACAAGGCAACGGATCTATCCAAGCCTGGACGAAGTTTCGGAAAACTTCGGCCACTTTGTCACAAAAAAACTAACAGCAAATTAAAAGGTGACATCCGCCCTCCTTGGGCTCTCCCTCCAGCAACACCAAGTGCAGGCCGCAGAGGACAGTGGTGACCTGGACCTATTGTGTTT
The DNA here is from genome assembly GCA_004024805.1 of Geosciurus inauris. Classification (NCBI taxonomy): domain Eukaryota; kingdom Metazoa; phylum Chordata; class Mammalia; order Rodentia; family Sciuridae; genus Geosciurus; species Geosciurus inauris. The sequence goes on along the minus strand of PVHX01017291.1, from coordinate 9,252 downwards.
GGTTTCTAGAAGGACCTGTAATTGCAGGATTCTCTGCAATCAACAGGCCTCAGGCAGAAGAGAGTGGCAGGCAGGGTGCCCGGGAAAGGCTGGGCTGCGGAGTAGGAGCTCAGCGCTGGGGAGGACGTGCAGCCATACCGTATGGAGGTCTGGAAGGTCCCACCAGGGATGCCATGAACCCGAGGCTGGGGGTCTGTTGAGGGTGACGATCCTGCTCAGAAAGCTTCACACACAGTCCCACAGCCCTGCAACTGAGACCCTCGCGGAGCACGCGGGCTTCTGGGGCGAGGGAGCCAGAGACCGGGCTTGTGGTCAGAGGAGGAGCCGCAGGACGTGGCTACCTCCGTCAGCAGACCCCAGAAGGCCTGGCGAAGCGGGCTGACACGTTCAAGTGGTGGTTTGTGGGCGAGAGGGTTGTTACCAACACTCAGACGACATCCCCGTCTCCAGCTGTCACCCACACGACTCTCCCCATCCTGCAGCTGCCCTTCCCCCTCCAGTGGCCCCGCCTGGCCTGGACGCCCTCCTCCTCCCAGGAATGAGGAGCCTCACGCAGAACTAGGTGCTTGTCCGCTGCAGAACTAGGTGCTTGTCCGCTGGCACTGGCAGAACGGGGTTGCGGGTTGCTTTTCCAATAGCTCCTCAGTGTCCTTCAGAATGAGGCGCTCATTTCTAAGAGCAGCAAAGAAGGGCCCTCAAGGGCGACCCTGTGGTCTCAGCTCTCCCGCAACACGTCCTGGTTTCCTGACAATCCCAACAGGCCAGGCTCCTGAGGCCAGCCGGCTTGTGCTTGAGGAGCCTCCCTCCAAGGCCCGCCCTCTAGGAGGCTGTCCTCCCCAGCACCCACTGCTCCCCGTTGAAGAGCAGACCCTTGGGGTGGGGCACATCTTCTCTACATCCTATTGACACTGCCAGACTGCTGGGAGTGGCCCTTCAGTGAAAATCTAGTGAAATTTGTTTGTCTCGAAACAACCAAAAAGTTTATGTTGATTTTAAATCAATCCCATACCAAGATTTCATGGAGCAACGTCTCAATAAAGACTGATTCCCAAATCCAAAGAGCTCATCCAGAGGATGGGATGTAACACACACACTCTCAACAAGGCGCCCCACGCCAGGGGCTCCCGCCAGAGCGCCGGGAATGAGTCCAGGCAGGCAGGTTTCTGCTAAAGCCAGTCTGCCCAACTTGAAGGACCATCCTGTGCTCTGGGAAATGAAGTTATAGCGTGCAGGGGACTCGCTTTGGTACCTGTCCTGGTAACAATGAAAGCTGGTGCTTGCCTGCGGTCCCTGGCCACCACCCCTGCCAGCGTTCTGAGGTGCCAGTGGGGTCCAGGGCAAGCACTCCAGAAGTCCAGGGAGGGGCTTGGTGCTGCGTCCAGGGGCAAGGCTGGCTAGGTGAGTCCTGGGGTGGGATTGATTTTGGAAGCAGGGTGGGGATCCACCTGGGAGAGTGGAAGGCGCTAGCAGGCTCGGGTGTTTGGCAGGCGGATTCCGAGGAGTGCTAAGGTGGGTGCCAGGAAAGCAGAAAAGAGGCTAGCCGTGGAGGTGCACTGAGCGCCGATCACCTGGGGACCAGGCGCTAGCTCGGCAGAGGGACTTCACGCAGGTGCTTCTGCAGCTGGCCGTCGCAGCGGCTCTCTGAACTAGTCACCCCACTCCCCACCTGCAGACAGACCAGGGCTGGTTTCAGCATCAGGAAGTGGCGGCGGGTCTGAACCCAGGCCCAACCTGTCTACTCTGCCATAGAGATGAGACCCCGTGTCCGCGCCTCAGAGGGCGGAGGCTTTGCCGGCTGAGAGGGAGGAGCCTGGAAAGGGGCGCATTAGTTTAAAAAGTGGGGATAACCAGAGAGGGAAGAGATGAGCCAGGGCTGCCGAGCGGACCCAGGGTTGAGCCTCAGCCCCTGACCTCTGGAGGTGGCTCTGGGGCTGGAGGACAGTCTCAGAGAGCCTGCAGGATCCGGGAGGACGAAGGAGAGAGGATCAGAGACCAGGAACCACGGGAGAGGAGAGGAGGTGGGGGTGGAAGCTACTTTCAAGTCCTGCCTAGTGTCAAATGCTGGCGGCCACCGACCCCGGGCAGGCGGTTTATCAGTGCCTCATCCCTCAAGTGTGGGATAGGGCTAGATAGTGGGTTTCAGGACCAGGAACTGCTGGCCACGCCTCAGCCGTGTGCCATGCGGTGTCCACTGTGGCTGCCGTGGTGGCTGTTGGCTGTCACTCATGTGCTGTTCGCTGGCTTGGCGTCCCTGGCCCTGCTGCTCACCTGCGGCACACCACATACCCTACCCAGGCAGGCACGCCGCCGCCTGGCCCCCGAGACGCTCAGGACCCACCGCGCCCTCCCTCCCCGTGCCTTGATGGTCCACCAGGAACTTCAACCCTGAGATGCTTCAGAGAATAAAACGGAATTTTCAAGCCGGATGCGGTGGCGCAAGCCTGTAATCCCAGCACTTAGGGAGGCTGAGGCAGGAGGATCACGAACTTTGAAAATTTTCAAACTCATCCAAAAGGGGAGTGAATAATCACACAAACCTGGTTAAGCCACCACCAGGTTCCAAGGTCCCTCTTCATGGCCACTCCCTGCCCACCCCTGACCCACCTCCTCTCTGCTCACTCTAACCCGAGCCCCAGACGATTTTGAAACACATTCTGATGCCCCTCATCTCACAGGTCACGTTTCTGTATCTCCAGAAAACAGGGCCCTACTGAGGGGTGTGCATGGCTGAGGTCTAATGGCGTCTTCGGACCTCTTGGGGCTCGCCTTTCTCCCTTCCTCCCTCTCCCAGCGGGGCACCCAGCCGTGGTTCCTGCAGAGCTCTCTGCCTCCAGGAGGGTGCTGAGGACATGATTAGCTCTGGAGGACCATGCACTCGGGCTCAATGCCTTGGTTGATTTGGGAGAGGGACCTAGGTGACCTTGTGGCGGGCTGGATCATCTGTGCATAGGCGTCCCCCAGGGCCAGTAAGGGCATTTCTCCTTCTCTCTGTTCAAGTGGGGGCTCGGGACACACCGCCAGTGCCTTTCTTTGGCTGTGTCCAGTGCTCAGCGGGTTTCACCGCTGGCAGCCCAGGTGGTCCCAGCCCTGCGTCTCTGCTGGCTAGGCAGCGTGGCCAGCCTGATGCTGTTCTCCAGGCTCGTCCTGGACGTGAAGCCAGCAACGTCTCCCAGCAGACAGCTGGCTCTGTCTGCCCTCGTGGGACGGCATTTTGAGGACAGCTGGGTCCCTGGGGGTGCTGCCCCCCACCACGGCTTCCAGGCCTCTGTAGGGACAAAGCTGGAAACGTATTTTCTCAGGTCATTTGGGTCCTTCGGGTTCCCAGGGAAGGTGGTGGGATTTTTCCTATCAGCCTCATTGAGCTCACCTTGGCTGCCTCCTGCCACATGGAGACCCTGCTCAGGGCCACCAGACGATCACCTGTTCACTCAAAAGGCACCAGACAGGATGCCACACTGCCACCACCAATGATGTGGCTGCTGACCAGTGTACGAGGGGCATGTCTTCAGGCCTGTGTTAAATCACCGTTCGTCCCACTGTGCTTTGCCCGGGTCTCCTGGTTTCCAGTCTGCCTTGGTCCTGGGGACCTAAGCCGCCCAGGCTCAGCTTGGCTGTGACCTCCTGCCTCGATCGGCGACTCACACCTGACCTGTGCCGACTGGCAGAGACCCAACAGTGGGGCCCACGTCAGCTCTGCCCCTCGAGAGGCGGGCATGGCACCAGGCTGGATGAAGCCCGAGCCTGCTTGCCCCTGGACGGCTGCTGGGGCACAAAGCCCCCAGTCTCTCGTGGTCCACCTCAGTCCACAGCCCCAGCAGGCCCTGGGTGGCTCCACAGAAGGTGCTCACAGCTGTCCATCAGAGGAGGCAGCGGGCACAGGCTTTGAAGCACCAAAGCATCATAACTTTTAACTTGAAATGAAAAAAAAGGGATCATTTGCCAACTTCCTTGCAGTTTTTACAAAAATATTATTTTTAGTTATTGAACTAATGAGCAATCATCCACTCATGAAACCATATAAACACGGACACTAACCCGCCACGACCCCGGCAGAAGGTCTAACCTGTCCCCACGCTGATCTCACAGCCTCCACCTGTCCTGAAGGACGTGCAGTGCCGTGGACACAGTCAAGTTGCCACCTGTGGCCGCTCCTCCCCACGTTCCCCGAAACCAACTGAAGCCCCCGAGGTACCATCTGCCAGGCTCCTGGGAACGTCTTTACCTTCAGCATCTACGTAGGTTGGAGACCCCATGGCGTGACTCCCCAGCTTTTCACTTTGAAAAACCATAGTTTTATAGGAAAGCTGTAGAACAGCAAGGACTTCAGGCAGGCCGCCCTCCCCGACGTGTGCCGAGCCTCGCCTCCCCCGTACGTGGTCACGCACGCACTTCCACACTGCAGGGCCCTGTGAGCCCCGCCCTCACAGACCGCAGGCCGGGTCTCCTGCGCACCCCATGGACTCTTGCACAATCCAGAACGACTGCTGCCCTCCTGGGACACATGCAGGTCTGGTTGGCTCAGGGTGCTCTGCCACGTGACTCTGTGGGCACTTATCACATGGACGGCCATATGTCCTCCTCGTTTAAGCTACTTAACAATGCAGCAAGAGCTATTCCCCACGTGGAGGAGGCCCGTGGGGTCCAGGACACGCACGTTTTCAGCTTTACTGGATATTCCCACGGGAGTCCCCTAAGTTGAGGTGTGAGAGTTCTGACAACCGAGGCCCTTGCCGACTCTAAACCTGGACTCCAGCATTCCATCCCCGGTGGTTTGACACTTCTCTGACCTCGCTTCTGGAACACCTCATGTGTGACCCTCCATCACCAGGTCCCCTCTGTACTGTCACCTCACGATCCCCTATCTAGATGGCTGGCTGCCACTTCATCTGCAGATGACAGGGTCAAATCAAAACCAAACAGTGTTCCTAAATCAGGGCATTAAGTTCCGTGGAAGCCCCACTCCCTATAGATTCAAGAGCAACCCTTTAGGAAAGGACAGTTCTTGGTTTTAACACAGAATGGGAAACCATTAGAAGTTAGGAAAGTGTAGGGCACATTTTAGAATATTTCTATAAAAAACGACTAAAGTTAATTTTAGCACTTTGAAAAGCAAATGTTTTTTTTGTACCGGGGATTGAACTCAGGAGCAGCTGACCACTCAGCCACATCCCAGCCCTATTTTGTGAGTGTGGTGCTGGGAACTGAACCCAGTGCTTTGTGCATGCAGGGCAAGCACTCAACCACTGAGCCACATCCCCAGCCCTATTTTGTGTTTTATGTAGAGACAGGGTCTCACTGAGCTGCTTAGAGCCTCGCTGTTGCTGAGGCTGGCTTTGAACTCACGATCCTCCTGTCTCAACCTCCGGATCTGCTGGGATCACAGGTGCGGCCACTGTGCCCGGCTGAAAAGCAAATTTCTTAAGAGATCCAAGACAGACGAGAAAATGTTACCTGGGAAGTACATGGTGACCAGCTCCCGGGAAGTACATGGTGACAGGCGCATGAGCACCCTCCTTGGCTGCGGGGAGGCGTTTCTGACCCCAAGGGATTTGCGATCCAGTGAAAGAGAAACCAGAAAATGTACTTCACCACGGGTTGGTTCACTTAATGCTAGCACCCTGGGGGCTACGGAAGTGACCTGATGTAAGTGGGGTGCCCAGAGATGCCCAGACGGCCAGGGCCCAGTGGCCCTGGGGCTGGCGCTGAGGGGGGCGGCTGCTCTGCAGGGAGCAGGGTCTGCGTGGTTGCGAGTGCCGGGTGGGGGAGGCGCCCTGTGTGGGCGGCTGGGGCCTCCCTCCATCACCCTGGCTTTACCCAGGTCTGGGGAATGGACTGCAGGCCCCTCTGACACAGTGGCCAGGCTTTCAGGGGGCTCCAGCAGGAAGTCAGGATGACTGGGCAGGCTTCCTCCAGGCTCATCCGCCTCCCGTTCTAACGACAGAGATTAGGACTCTTGTTGGGTGAACGTGCCCACATGCACCACCTCCCTGTCGGCTGACCACGTCGATGTGAGACACGGGGAGGACAAAGGGCCTGCGCGAGGGACCCGTCCACAGCAGGACGTCCGCCTTCTGAACGGGAGGTGGCTCTGAAGACTTCAGGCAGACCACAGGTTCCAGGGACAACAGGGTCATTAAAAAGGGACGGGTGTGGTGGCACACGGTGAGGCTGACGCAGGAGGATAGCGAGTTCAAAGCCAGCCTCAGAAATTTAGCAAGGCCCTAAGCAACTCAGTGAGACCCTGTCTCTAAATAAAATATAAAATAGGGCTGGGGATGTGGCCCAGAGGTTGAGCGCCCCTGAGTTCAATCCCTGGTATCAAAAAAAAAAAAAAAGAAAAGAAAAAAAAAGAAAAAGAAACCTGCTCCCTGTCCCAGGGTCTTCTGGGGGACCCAGGGAGCCCCTGGGAGGCTCAGCTCAACCACCCCCTCCCCGGCTCCCCACTCCCTCCAGGCTGGGCTGCTCCTTTGCCAGGTGAGCTGGATTCTGCGGCTCAGCCCCTGTTCACACACTCTAAGGACGGGTTTTCCCGTTTGGTCCCCGCGCCAAGCTCTGGAGGCCAGGACCCTATGGCACGTGGGCCCCCAGGAGGCCCGAGGTCATTGCTGGATGGGTGGGCAGGTGCACACGAGCGCCCCCGCGAGGCACGCAGGGGCCTCATGACGTCGGTCTGATTGACTCACGACCTGCGTGTTCTAGACGCAGGCACGTTGCTTCCTGGGCTTTACTTTCTGAGGCAGAGCGCAGAGGCAGGGCGCGCGGGGTGCCGTGGGCACACCGACCCTCTCTCAGGGCTGCGGGAATCCTCCACTTGCGACACACTGCGCACAGGCCCCAGCCACCGTCTCCTGCCAGTCAAGCCGAGCGCTGGTGGAGGAGGCGGAGTGCCAGGTGCCACGGTGCCCATGCCTCCGTCCACCCTGGCCAGCCAGCTCTGCCTTCCCTTCCCCAGGGGCCCAGCTCCACCCAGCACAGACCCGCTCCTCCAGGCAGCGGAAGCCGGGCCAGCGTGAGCACCGGGACACACAGGGGGACCGTCCCCTTGCACAGCTCCACGTTTCATTCTCTTCCGAGGCCTCAAAACCCTAATGTGACCACAAAAACCTGGCCTCTGGTGTTTCTGTTATGAGTATCGGATTCCTTGGCCTGAACAAATTACATTAACAATGCAGAGAAACGGACACAGGGCCTTAAAAACACTGCTGAGCACGGCCCCAAACAAATTCGGCGGGGCCTAGCAACCAGCCTCACCCCCAGCCGGGCTCTGCCAGGGGCTGTGGGCCATTGAGCTCCTCGCTCCTCTGCAAACAATTAGGGACAAAGTCACAATTACAGCTGGGATTTACAGCCAGAGGAGCAACCTATAAATCACTGAGCTCCCGCCCCCAGCCATTCCCAGCCAGATAATCAGAGACAGATGTTGCCACAGCTGCCTCACCGTGGGCACACAGGGGGCTGTGCGGCCACGCTCCTGCTCTGAGAGCCAGTGTGGCGGACAGGCAGGCCTGCCACGCAGGAGGGGCCCTGCACCCTGGACCCCGCCCACTGTACTGGAACGGCTGGCTGCCTGCGTGGGAACTGTCTGTGGCCTCCCAGGGTGCCCGCTAGGTTGTGGCAGAGACCTGTGTCACCCAGGCCTCCTGTGAGCCTGACACGACCCAGCCACGGTGGCACTGTGGACTGGCAAGCAGCACCCCTCAGGGACTCTGCAACCAACACTCTTCAGAGGCATTCACCTGGTCTAGTGAAGAAACCAAGCCTCAAAGGGGCAGCTGACTTCTAGAAGGCTCTGGTGCTCCCCCACCACAGAGCAGCTGGCCAGTGGTCTCCAAACAGAGCACCGGAGGATCAATTCAGGGGGCCGGGCTTGTGCTTTGCAGTTAGGGAGAGGCTGCACTATCTGCTTCCCCACGGGATGGGTGGACCAAGTCAGGTGCTGAGGACCTGGGGCGCACATCAGTGCATTCCATGCAGGTGAAAGCTGTTACTCAGCTGTCACAGACGTCCTTTAGTTATTTTCCTTCATGCTATGGTCACACTGGGGGATGACATGGGTGTAGTAAAGTGCACTCATCTTAAACCCACGGCCCAATTAATGTTTGCATATATATAAAACTCTTGCCACACTATAGGCCCAAGACACGGAACATTCTGGAAACACTCTTTTTTTGTTTTGTTTTTGGTACTGGGGATTGAACTCAGGGGCACTCAACCACTGAGCCACATCCCCAGCCCTATTTTGTGTTTTATGTAGAGACAGGGTCTCACTGAGTTGCTTAGCACCTCGCCGTTGCTGAGGCTGGCTTTGAACTCATGATTCTCCTGTGTGAGCCTCCCAAAGTACAGGGATTACAGGTGTGTGCCACCGCGCCCAGCTTCTAGAACACTCTTGAACACTCTAGAACAGGTTCTAGAAGACTCTTGCATATCCCCAATCACCCATTCCTCCTCTGTCACTGGACCATGCTGTTTGTCTTTGAAACTATTTGTGTCTCCTGAACTCAGGTTTTTGGCAGTGTTAGTTAGTCTAGGGGTCAAACCAGGGCCCTGCTTCAAAACAACTCAGAAAACCCTGACAACTCCACTGTCCCACTTGCCAACCCTGGGTTTGCAGCTCTCCCCACAGGAGGTTGCTCCTGGCTGTGAGGATGACCCCTGACCTCAGTGGGTGGACAGCCCTCCCCACTTGTCTCCCAGCAGAAATCCAATCTGGAAGTAACAAGGTACGTTTACCCCACTTGCCACCCTTCATCCAGCACCTGCTGAGAGCCACCATGATTCACTGCTCGGAATTGCAGCAGGGCACAAAGGAGGAGCAGAGGGAACAGGAGGAGGAGGAGCAGCAGCAGCAAGAGGAGCAGGAGCAGGAGAAGAAAGAGGAGGAGAGGCAGGAGGAAGAGGAGGAGCAGGAGGAGCAGGAGGAGGAGAAGCAGGAACAGGAGGAGGAGGAGAAATAGGAGGAGAGGCAGGAGGAACAGGAGGAGAAGGAGCAGGAGGAGGAGAAGGAGGAGCAGGAGGAGGAGGAGGAGAAAGAGGAGGAGGAGCAGGAGCAGAAGGAGAAAGAGGAGGAAAGGCAGGAGGAACAGGAGAAGGAGCACCAGGAGGAGGAGGGGGAAAAGCAGGAACAGGAGGAGGAGGAGCAAGAGGAGGAGGAGGAGGAGGAGGAGGAGGAGGAGGAGAAGCAGGAACAGGAGGAGGACGAAGAGGAGCAGGAGGAGGAGAAGGAAGAAGAAGAGGAGGAGGAGCTGCAGC